>JAVCKT010001120.1:10284-30841 GCA_032273925.1 Rhynchotus rufescens | reverse complement strand
CACTGATGATTTGAGCATCATTCTTTAATGTTATTTCTTCCATCTATAATTTTATTCTTAATTTGGAATGTTCTGCAAATCTGTTCTGTGAAATATTGTGAAATAAACCAGCAGTTAACCTTCTTGAGGCTTAAATGCACCTCTTTGTATCCAAGCTAGAAGCAACTGCTTGGTGTTCCGTGTTGGATCTGTTGGCATCTACTGATGTCATTTTAATATAAACCTAGTTGAAAAGAGGCCAAGAATAAAAATTTGGTAGGAAGTCTGAAAGCAAGAAGTTAAAAAAATAAGAACACTGGCAGGTCAGCTAAAACGCACTCTTTACTCCTTGTCCTGAGGTTCCTGAGGACACAAATGTGAAGTGAAGAATATAAGAACGTGGCAAGCCTTCTTCTATTGCAACTGGCTTGAAAAAGGACATTTTTAAATGTTATTCTGCTTAGTGTGTCTAACAGAACTCAGTGTATGTTGATTATGGAAGTGTGCATGTACACTTATCTTCTCATTTTGCGAAGACTAGAGAAAGGAAAATTCCCAACATCTCTGAGAGACTTTCTAAAAACAAGACTGTCTGAGAAATTGAAATAAAAATTGAAAACTAACAGAAATCCAAAGTCAATTAAAGTGCCAGGCTGCACAGAAGATAGACCTTTTTTTTTCTTTGTTTTTTTTAACCTCAAGTAATGTGAGTAGTTCTGTCAGGTTTTAAAAAAAAGAGTACAGCTTCTTATTAATTTTAATAATAATAAACTGAATGCTTATAGTTGAGAATTCATTTAAATGAATGGCTATGGCAAGTACCGTTATTAAGAAGCCTTCTGAAAAAGGTAGGTATATGTGTTTCTGAAAAGGAGTTCTCCTTTTTAGCTTCAGGTAAAAGTAAATATTATTTGCTAATAGTCAAACTTTTTGTTTAGCTTATTGCAGAAGAATTCAGTCACAAAATGTTCCAAAAGTTGGGACCACATCCTGCACCAGGTAATTAAGTGTGTAAAATAACTTTGATTTGGGACTCTGGTAAGATAATATATGTATAAATGTAGCACTGTTTTTTGTTCGGGAGGAGGTTGGGGATTCAGAATACTAGAAATCATTTATATGTTGCTATTCAGGGGAGTTGCTGCTTTTTTTGTTTTCTTCCCCTTCTCTCCCTAGAAATCCTTCCCCTCTTATAATTTTATTTCCTTGTAATCATTTGAAGCTGTGTTAGGTGTTTTGTGTGGTGGGTTTTTTTGTTTGGTTGTTTTATTATCTTGTGCAAGTATTTCACGGCTGTTCTGTAGTGAAAGAACCCTGCTAGCATAGAGCCAAATTGGCAAGTAGATACTGGCATGTTTTCAGGAACTTTACAAGAGGACTATATCCCCGAAGGCTGTTGAAACAATAGCTCTGTCAGAACTCTCATTTTTGCTGCCCTGTGTGTTGCAGGTTGCAGTCCTGTGTCATTAGTCTGCCTCTGAATTCCATTTGGAAAGCTTCTCCTTGTGTCCGTAACAAAGGCATAGTAAAACATGGCAAAAAGAATGAGAAATTCCAGTCCTTGAGAATAGTGAAGTGGATGAAACTGAAAAGCTTAGGGATTATGTTTCTTGATTTCTTATCAAGAGTGAGGTTTCGGCAGGCCCTTTTGGACCTTTTGCACTATCCACTCACAGTAAATAAAGGGTTAGCAGTTCACCCATTCTGTTGCAGCCCTGATGTCTCAAAAGCTGGGAAAGGGGATATATGGAGCATTGGCAGGCCTGGGTATCTTTGTAAAGGTGACTTCTCTTGTCTAGCAAAAAGGCCCACTCATGAACAAAATTTGGCTTCAGTTGCACCAGCTCAGAAAATTACCAAACCTGCTGCAAAATACAGAGTGCCTTTAATGAGCAAGAAAACTGGTGATGTACCTAAAAAGGTTCATGAGAAGAAGCCATTGATCAAAGGGGGACAGGTAAAGACCTAATTAACTTTAGTTTGTTATGTTTGTACCTATTAAAATACTATGCATTCCTTTGCAGATATCTTTGAGATGGACACATGCAAAAACAGCTTAAATGCTTGCCTTAACATATATGCTCAGTTTCTTTGTTGGTGTAGTTTGCTCTTAGAAATATTGAAAGTCTGTCAGTTATAAACATGAATTTAATATATTGTGTATATATGTATATATTACCTTTGTATCTTTAGGTCTTTCTTCAAGATGAACCTCCAAATTTCAAACCTTAGAAAAACTTTTCTATCTTACTTTTCAACATATATAATCAATTGAGGTGTTTTGCAGACTTTATTCCATGAGTTAATAACAAAATGATGAAGACACTGTACTTTAATCTTTCCTTCATTCTCCTTTCTCTATAAACACTATTACATTAAAACATCTTATTTCTCCCTGTCAATTCATTTAAATACTTCATGGCCGAGGCACATTACATGATGAATGTATGTCTGAAATATGTGCACATGCTACAGGTGTGTAATTAGTAGGAAGCACCCATGTCAACCTCTTTTTCTACTCTCAACAGGAGAAGTAATTCAGATTTTCTTCTGAATTAGTGGGGTTTTTTTTCCTTCTTGCCATGGCACTTCTTCAAATACAGTATTGATATCTCCAGAATTTTTATAGAAATTATCCTTCAATCAAAAATTATTCAAGGATTAGGGCAAAATTGTCGATGATCACACAAGCCTTGTTTTGCTGATATGCATAACTTTAAAAAGAGAACAAGGTAGAGGGACCACACAAAGTGCTCTGTGTCCTGACGAGACTGTGAGGCTTTTTTTTATGTTTTTATACTTGGACCTCTGCTAGTGTGCTACTGCTAATAATCAGTTTCCACAGCCAGTTTCATACCAGCCTATTCTACATAGGGACCCTCATAGTGACAGAGAGAATTCCTCATTCTGGAAGGAATCAGCATATGTTCTTTATTCAGGTGTGGGGTTTGTGTGCATTGTACCCGGTGGCAAGATGTAGCGTAGAAAAAAAGGCTACAGTGTAATATAAATCCTTTTCTTTTTGCAGTAGCTTCTGGGTAGTTTGATCTTGCAGCTGTAAACTGGCTTTTCAGGGACAATAACAAACTCCTTTTTTTTTACTGATGTTAATTCACTGCAGCTCTAATATATTGGCTTAAGTTTTTAAAGATTTCTGTTTCCTGAAGTATTTGCTTTAAAGTACTAACCAGACAGAGTTTTTAAGTCACCAAAAAGTTATGAAGCTGTAAGTAGCTTTATATTGTATTTATATTGTATTCGGTAGTCAAGCATGCTTTACTAGCAATCCATCATTTTTGTGAGAAGAAGGTTGGAATAAACGCATAACTTGGTATTACTAGTTTTTTATTAGGTATTTGATGGTAGTTTCATTCAACTCTTGCATAGATAACAAGAACCTGGGTAATGTAATCAAGTTTCCGCTAAATAAGTTTACGTTAATATCTAGGGATCCTAGAAATAGCAGGAACAATTTGTTGTATGAAATGACATTGTTAGAGAAGACAAAATTAACTTAAAAATGATTGCCCTCAACTTTCAAGAGAGAGATCTCAATAAAGAGATGATGAACAAGTACAGTAGCATTTATCCTAGATTTTAGCAGGATTTTTAATTTAAAAACTCCTGAATAATGTTCTCAACCATTTGACTCAAACTGTGTTAGGAGTTTAAGAATTCCTCTGTTAAGATTTTTTTGCTTTCTGGTGGGCATCATGGTGTCTAACTTGAAGTTTCACCTTTTGTCCAGGCCTTTCCAACTCCGGTGAAGAAAAAGAATCCAGAAGAAAGGAGAAAAATGTTGGAGGTATAATGAACTCATCTGTTAATTTTCAAGTTATGCAAGTGCTAAGTACAGAACAAGGATGACAAAACCTTCAAACCTTTCCTCCTTATTTCTGCTTTTAAACATTAATTTTTTGTCTTCCTGGGCATACCTCAGTCATTGGAGCACTAACCAATTTTGGCAGACTTCAAAATATAGTGACCCAGTAATAAATACCAAATTATATGCTTATTTTTCAGGAAGCCGCAAAAAAGAAAAGGTTAGATTTGCCTGAAAAACGCCAGAGAGATCAGGTAGTCAAGATGCTTCAGCCTTTCTTTTTGTACTCACAGTAACTTTAATGAAATATTTTTGTATGTTGTGTTATGTATTGCCTAGGAATACAGAATAGTTCAATTTGCCAGCTACTAAAAATGTTTGGTTTTTTTAATAAATAGTATACCAGTTTGCTGAAGGCGGAGAAAATGAGAAGACTAGAAAAAGGAGAAAATAGGTTTAAAATTTGTTCTATTTAAAGAATTTTCTTCAATTGAAGTGTTTCCTTTATTGTTTTCTCCTTCAGATGGAGCGAATAAACAGAGCGAGGGAACAAGGATGGAGGAATGTGCTTGGTTCAGGTGGAAGTGGTGATGTTAAGGTTGGCAGCAGATGCAGAAATGTGGTACAGCCTGTGTCCTTTCCTTATGCTTCCCCCACTATTGGTTGTCTGGCCTGCTCTTCTCTTTTCAGATGGAGCTGTCCAGTATTAAACTATGGATAATTTAAGAGAGTTTGAGAGACTTTCTTCCCTGGATTCTCAGAGATCACGTGCAATTTTCTTTTTGCTATTACTTATATTTCAGAATCTCCTGTCTTGCAGGTCTTCATACTCCCCTTTCTTTTTTTCCACTCCTGCTTTTGCAACTTTTCCTGTGCCAAATCTATGCATGAGCAGTTTCTTTCACGTTCAGGCTTCTTCAAATTTTTGTTGACGTGTTTTCCTGGTTTTATTATGATAATAGACTTATCTAGTATTTAAAACATGCTCCTAAGCATTCTTTTTTATTTATTTTATTTATTTATTTTTACCAGCCTAAATGGCAAAGTCAGTATAAATCAAAATTGGCTGTGAGAGTAAATCCCGAGTAATATTTTAAGCAGTAAACTTCTCAGCCCTTCACTTCTTGCAGTTACACAATTCAAACTAATGCCTATAACAGTTTCATTTTACCTCATTCTGTTTATCTGAGTATCGTGGAAACATAACTGTTCTGGGAACTATCTGGTCACATGAAGATACTTGAATTTTTACATCCTCTACTTCCATCAGACAGAGCCAGTGCAAAATTACAGTATTGTCATGGTGCAAATCTATCTGAGAGAATATACTGGATTTTAGTATTTTAGTGAGTCGTAGAAACATTTGGCTTTTGTTTAGCAGAGTTTTTGTGAACAAGTTCTAAAGGAAGAGCAGAGTCAAAATGAGTAGAGGTTTTCTGTTCCATGTACAACGAGAATATGAACATTTCAGTAGCTATTTGCTAATTACTTATGTGCTTTCAAAATAGAAATCGTCTTTGGATGTGTGACATATAGATAAAGCTTACATGTAAAAAAAATGTTAAGAATGCCAGAACTAGGCACTTTCAGAACTAAACGGGGGTAGTTGAATGAGGAATCAGAAGAAGCCTTTTGTTTTTTTCTATGTCCCTTCTCTAAAGATAATCCTGCTAGCTGCAACACAAGCTTCCATATAACATGTCATACCAGCACCACCATGTTTTGGTCAGAGCTGTGTATGTGTCTCTAAAGCAGTCATGCCTCTAACATTGAGAGTTTCATTACAAGACACTGGACTTTAAAAACCCATGCAGATTTCTGTTGTACTGTCCTTCAGTACTCAGTCACCATGGGAAATTTAGATTCAGTGGTTTTGTGTATTTTCACGAAGAATCGCTTATGTAAAGTATCATGGTAAACTTATGTTTTAAAGATGTTTTAGATTTCTTCTCCAAGTATATTGGGTAGTTTTGTGTAAATCTGATTGCAGTCTAGTAGTTTTGTGTAAATCTGATTGCAGTCTAGTAGATAATCATCAGTGTAGATTTTCATCTATTATCATGGTATTCTTGATATAATTTTCATTTTTCTCCTTCATGGAAAACAGTGCGTTCGGTGATTTCTTGATGATCCTGTTAGCTTAGAATAATAGTAGCGTTTAGCTTTCCATTAATGTAGGCTTCATAGCTTCCTATGAAGGCACAGAAGAGTGCCTCATACTGCATCATTTTCTTCTCTCTGTTTCCTGCTTCCTTTCGGGAGACTGGAAGCTGGGTCTCTGAAAAAAAATAGGGAAGAAGATGGCAAGGAGCTGACTTTGGGGTTATGGTTCTAGCAGAGGCTCCAGCTCTTCCACAGACTCTTCACTAGTACATACTCCAGAATGTTTGCCTAGTGATTGACCATACTATTTCATTAGATAAACCTTTTGAAAACTGAGCTCTAACAGCTGTAGGTGTAACCTCAAATGGCCTCAAGAGCTGTGCTTTGTGTTTATTTTTTATTTAGAACAGATAGGCCACAGGTTCCATAGATTCGCTGTCATGGGCTGTTTGACCACTCCCCTAAGTAGAAAGTGGATGTTTTTATGCATGTGCTGACAACCTTAACCTTGTTTTGCCAATTTCACTTTTCCTGCATCCATCCTTGGCTACTACTATTTGTTACTGCTTGCAACATTCTCTTTTGTTGTTATTTTCATGTGGAATTTCTTTAGGGATTTTAATTCTATGAGAATGAGAAATCTATTCTGTAATGGAGAAAGTTATGGTAATTTCTCAATTTCAGAGATGCAACCAAATTTTAGGTTGATAAAAATGGGATTTTTAAATTAATCTGCATTTGGAATAACAATTCAATGCCGTTCAGCAGTCTCCAAAGCATGCTTCAATGTTTTCAGCTTTATTTAAAAAAAATGTCTGTTTGAATACAAGTTACTCATTGGTGCCTCTGTTAGCACTGCATCACTTTTAGCTTTTGTGCTAAATATCATTTATGTACTGTGGAACATGAGGTACTTCTGTGCTTCAAAGGAATCTTTACCAATAACTTCCAAAACATGTGACGTACTTATCTGTTATGAGAGGGAAATAAGTACTGTTTTTTTCTGACAGGCTAACTGAAAAGTACATTTCTAATTTCTCAGTCTTGTTTTTGGTATATTAAAGCAGTAACATGCCAGAAATAAAAGCACTGGTACCAAATCAGTATCTTTGCAGAACACAATAATCGTCCTCCTCTGCTGGGCAGATGGAATTTGGAAGGGCTTGTTAAGACCAATATTTAAGATTCTTATTCTAACCTTTCTCATTTTCAGGCACCATACTACAGTGGTGGAGGCGGTGGTGGTCCTTTCCCGGTGTCTTCCAGAGGACAGTATGAACACTATCATGCCATTTTCGATCAGATGCAACTGCAAAAGGAAAACATTAAAGTAGCTGAAGAGAAAGAAGCCAGATGGAGGACACGTGTACAAGGACGTGAAGCTATTGAAAGGTATGGCGAGCTCTCACTGGGAGGCTACCCGTAGTCTGCTTTAGATGAAAGTAATTAAAGCTACTGTACATATTTATCTACAGAGGAATTTCACCTGGAGTACGTCCAGGAGTTCCTAAGGGGCCTGCAGGTCATCACCATTTACCTGATGCTGATGCAATTAGGAAAAAAATGAAAAGATTGAAGGAGGTGTCTAAACAAGCCAATGCAAACAGGTTGGACAATGATAACTCGTAAATTTGTCCCTACATGTTAGACTCTGTTCTGTGTCTTGTTTCATTTAGTAGTTTGAGATGTCTCCAAACTGCTTTTATCCATTGGTACCGTGTTGTCTGTTGTGTGTTGGTCTCTCAGACCAAAGTTTTTAGAACCAATGGATACTTTGGCTTCCTCTAACAGTAGAAAAACTGAATTACTAACAACTGTAACTGGGTTAGATTTCAACTAGAATTCTTGATTTAATGCAGTTACAGTCTAGATAACACTACAAGCCTCCTTTTCTTTTTTCATAGTTCTACTTGTGCTACTGGCCAGGGTGCTTCCTCCACTTCTCATCTCATTCTGACTTTCTCCTTGACATCTAAGTGGTTGATTTGCTAGTCCAGCCTTTAGAAGGCTCTCTTGTAGTTTGCTGCCTCAGACCTTTTAGCTCTCCTGTATATTGATCTGTGGAAAAAATGCAGCACTTTCTTCAAAAGCTGTGAATAGCAGGTATTACAGTGGTATGCAACTTCTGTTTCTGTGATGCTTGCTCTTGATAATTGCTATAAAGTACATGTGCAATTTGTATACAAATATTTTATTTAAAGATTTCTCTATTTAAATATTCTTTTCAAAATTGTTTTACTTAAAATCTGTGAATGTTGCCCCGATGACTGGCTGTGCTAGAGAGCACTAAATGGTGAAGTGTCATTTTCAGTAAGCCAGTACTTGAGCATTAGTCACTGACTCAAGCTTCTCAGAGGGACAAAACTTTGCATGTGTTATATAAACTTGTGCAGATTCAAAAATATGCTCCATGAACAGAAAGATAGATGGAGGTAATAAGAGGAAAAGCAAATAGTCAAAGAAAACACTGTTCTTCTAAATTTAATTCTCATTTATATATATATATATACACACGCACATATATATATGCATTTGTTTTTGAATATGTGCTATATATAGCTAGATTATATATGCATATATATATAAACCTTTAAAGACTTTCTTAAAAATTAGACTAATAATGTAGCATGTTTAACATCAGTTTTATGGTCCTTCAAAAGAGAAGATTGTAATATATAGTTCATATAAATTTGTACCTGTGTGTATATATATATATTCTATATTAAAATATATGCTTCAGTATGCAGATATGCTTCAGTACTAGAAAATGTATTTTTCCAACTGACACAGGTATTTTTTCCATTCTCTTGTGCTGATTTTCAACATCACGTGCAGTGCAGCCATCTCCAAAGTTAGGAAACATTTTTAGTATTTGCTTCATACATTTGAGAGTATTAAGTGCTATTTGGTTACAACCAGGTAAAATATTTTTAGTGGAGAAGAAATATTGTAGAGATCTGCAAAATATCAGTAAATGCAGATGAAGAAGACGAGATTTGAAATCCATAAAACCGGAAAGCATTCAATGAAAAATTAGGCAGAAGTTTCAGAACAAATAGAGATCTTGTTTTCCTAATTGAGATGCTGTCTTTTTAGCATATGAAATATGATAAATACTCTTATTATCTAGAGGTCATTTTATTATCATAGCCAGCCTGATGATATTTTTCTCCTGTGTTTTTCTGATTTAGTTGAAGATGAAAGGTAAAGATACATATTCAGGATATTTAGCTAAAACAAAGAACTAAAATAAATAGAACATTCTTAAAGACAGGTAATATGTCGTTTATATTAAGGCAAGAAATTCTCAAGCTATCTTTCTATTTATATTGCCACATCTAACATAAAATGTAATACTTCTCCTGCAGTCCTTAAAAACTGTTCATTGGACAGGAGTTCAATAACAAGTCCAAAGAAAACTCTCAAATGTCCAGAAGAAAACTAATTGAAAGATGTTTTCAAAGCTAAATGATTCATTTCATTTAATAGGAGAGTGGAAAGAAGTTATCAATACAATTAGTTTGGACAAGTATTTGCTGTGTCTTTGGTTTGAGATGAGTTGTTTTCTGTCTGCCTGGAAAGCACCTTTTCTCCAATACTACAAGCTAAACTTCACCTGTATTCCAGATGTTTGGACAGATTTCATTTCATCCACTTAGTAAATATGTCGTGAACTGGTACAATAAAAATCTTGTAGTGAGTCAAATAATATGTATATGACAGGATTATCATGCGTTTCTTTGTGGACTGTCTTATGTTTTCAGAGCAGCTACAGGATGTGTTTTATTGCATCCAAGTACTTTGTTCTCTGACTTAATGAATTACAGCAAATGAGAAGCTTCATTTCCTCTTTACTGGAGAGAGAAAGCCACAAGATGTGAGGGTGTTCACTTAATATGCTAGTTCATTTGTGACTTACCAGCTGTAGTTCCTGTACTGCAAAATAATTCTTCCTAAACTGTTTCAGACTGATTAATTATTCCAGCTCATTCCAATTTCCTCCAGCCTGTTGCTGGACCTCCATTATTTTTCAGTCAGAAGAGGCTAAGGAGCCAGGGAAAAAGGATTTCCTCTTCATTCTGTTAGTCTTTAACACCAGCCTGCAGCTTCTTTTATGGAAAGCATTCCTGTAAGTCCACTCCCAAATAGTTTATCACAAACTGGATCCCCTGAAAAATGACCATATTTACAAGGAGGCTTTCCAGGTCCTCAGGAAGAATAACTTAGCACAGCCTTCTGATCTAGCCAAAGCGGCATCTGACTGAAGGTGGAGCATAGGAAAATGCATTCTGGTCCGGCCACAGTATGTAAAATTATTTCCTCGTTCCTGCAGAAACAAATACGGATCTCTGCCTAAAAGCAGTTCCCCAGTACCCTCAGAATACTAGTGCCAAGGTTATCCAAGGAACAGAAGATCCTACTGCAAGACTTGAAATACTTTTGCAGTATTTGTCTTGCAGACTCTGAGTTGTGATGTGTTCTTGCTCATCTCTGAAGGGAAAATTTGAAGGACCATCAGGGTTCTTTTTCAGAAGTAAAAACACTAATGGAATGAGCCGAGACATTTCAGAAATAACTACACTAAGATTATTTTGCCTTGGGTTCTTGTTTCTGTGACCAAAATATAGAAGGATAGTAACATGGTTTGGGTTTTTCAGTTGTTCTTTTAACCTTCTTTTATGATAGTCTGACTTGTAATTTACCAGATAAAAGACATTTTTAAAAGAAGCCTTACTCACGGGAAGCTACTTTGCTTGTGTCCCAGTTAATATGTAAATGCATGTTTTTTGGGTTTTTTTTCCTTTCTATTTGTCTCTTTTGAGTGTCATAATCTGAGACTTTCTGCTTGATATATCTTGCAATTACTCAGGCAAAGAGGATGGGTAGCTGCAGAAAGAGAAAAGCAGGTCGAAGAATTCTGGCAACGGAAGAGAGAAGCCATGCAAAACAAAGCCCGAGCTGAGGGACACATGGTATGGAATCTCATCTTGCTATGTATATTACCGTTCCAGCATTCTTTATGAACGTTTAAAATAACATCATATGCTTAAAATGCTGGCTAAATATTTTCTTTATTCATTAAAAAAAGGGAGGGAGGTAAACAAAAGAGGATACATGCTTTATTTGTGCATTTTATTTTCATGGTTTAGTCAGTGCAACTTAAAATGAAGTTTCAACTTGTCTACAATAGTGAATTTTACAAAAATCATCATGATGTAGATGATCTTCCCATTACTAATCTGAGAGATAAAATAAACAGTAGGAAGGTCAACTAATACCCAGCTTTTAGCTGTGTAAAGACTTGGGATTAAGTGAAATGACTGACTGTAATTTGCCACATGTCAGCTAAATATAGTAGATTCTGATTTAAAATGTCAGGTGAAGGGTCTAAAGTTTGACTCAGTACCTGAGTCTATGATATTTTACAGGTATCCCTTCTTTAAGACAACTGCCTCTAATCTAGTTTGCTGCTTCACTATGGCTGTGTGGCATTGAAGACTTTGAGTCCTAGTAATTTTTAATATTAACATTTGTTCATCTAGGTAGATGAGTCAACTGTTAAGTCTTACCAGTGTGCAGTGATAATATCCTTCTCTTTTTTTGTTAAATTATATTGTTTCCTTCTCTTTTCTTGTTAAAGAAAATGACCATAAATCACCGTCAGTTTGTTGGAGTGCTAGAATAGGAAATGATAAGTCTTCAAGTGCCACTGGGCTTTTGTAAAGCTCAGGAATAGGCATAAAGAAAGTTGATTTTGGTTGTTGCTTTGGGTTTTGTTCGTTTTTAAAGAAAAGGTGAATATGGAAAATATTTCTGTCATATTTCTTTAATCAACACTCTATGTTGAAAACAGATTTTATGAAGTCCTTTCTCAGGAATTAATGTTAATTGGTACCAGGATGTTTCTTTTAATTGGTTCTCTGACTCCCTCTAGTGAGTAAGCCTCAGAAGTTTAGGAATATCTTCCTCATTGTTTAATTACTCTTTTTAGCCTTCTGTTGAAAGAATATTTTGACTTTCAAGTGGTTCCCCGTATTCCAACTTGAGAAAGCTAAAGCCCTGGTGTTACATAAGGCACAGAAGGTGCACATAACCATCATATGTGCGTTTCCTATGTTTAAATAAATTTGAAAGTAAGCTGTTGATTCTGACTTAACAAATCTGCATGTTTTAGCCTACTCCACATATGTTAGATACCTGAATTATCTCGGTCAGTAATGATTTTAAACCAAACAGGTAACCATGAGTTAAATGGTTCTTTTACTGTCTTATTTTCAACCAAGGATAAGCATTGTAAATGCAAATTTATTAGTTAACATAGCATATTAAATGTAAAAAGCAAAATACACACGCACACTCTATATATATTTTATGAGTATTTGAGTTGCTACTTGTAGGATGTAAAAAAAAAAAAAAAAAATTAAATTTGTCATAATGATGAATAATGCTTAATCATACAGAGATTTCAATTCTATTTTAAACTTGACTCAACAATAACAAATATCCACTATATGCCAACATTTGTATATAAACCAAATACGAAAAAACTCATGCCTCTCAGAACTTTTTTCCCCTTTTTTTAACATAGCTATAGAAGATCAGGGGAAAAGACAACTGTATTGAGGTTCTATCCTCTTTAGTTACTCATGATACCTAATTTGTGATAAATGTTGCTTGTAATTGAAAGAGATTGTCACTTAACTTCAAGCAACTGCAGATTATTGATGATTCAGTTTCTTTTAAGTAATTACATCTTAATCATCTTAAATCGATCCCATTAACTGGAAAACAGGGTGCACTGCAAAACGTGGCAGATATCTATGGCGGCAGGTCCATTTCTGCAAGAGGAAGGAAATGCAGAAACAAGGAGGAAGAGGTATGCTTGCCGCATGCTTGCCACTTTGATCACACAAATGTCACCATTTTGACCTTGCCTCTGCCTGGCTTTCCTGCATGGTCCATCTGGGCAACAGAATAAGACCTCCATGTTGTAGGAATGATTTACTGGATAGCATCCCAGGGGTGTTTCTTTGGTTTTCATTATTTTTTATGCTTAATGGTAAAATAATAGTTGTCTACAGCAGTCCATCTCAGAGAAGTTCTTGAATGTACATACACATAGACATGACTCCATGTATCGTAAACATTTTGCAATAAATATAATCACTCCTAGCTCCCTTGATTAAATCCAGTGTAATGGTATCCTAGTACTGAGGTTTTCTTTAGTTCCAATAGACGATTTTTTTTTTTTCCTGGAGATTAAAAATGCTAATATAGACCACTTCTGACTAATTGAAACTTGCTTCCTTTCTTTGTCTTAGGAATATTTGGCAAGATTAAGACAGATCCGACTACAAAACTTTAATGAACGTCAGCAGATTAAAGCCAAGCTTCGTGGAGAAAAGGTTAGTTGGAGGAAAGGTGTTCCATATCCTATGAGAAGCAGTGCTCTAGGCAATTCTTTAAAGTTACCATGTGGATTTCTACTCTCTTCTTTTTTTTCTATCTGTTATTGTTGTCTTTTTTTTTCCTTCTTTTATCCTTCCTCTAATGTATTCATTCTTGCAAGCCAATGTTGACCCCCTAGATACAAATATGGATATAAGAAAATTCAAGGAACCTGTCTCAGAAGCTAGGTTCTTTTTGTAGCATTTATTAGGAATTAAATAGTTTATGCTATGAGTACATCAAGAGCAATATAATGACAATAATATACAAAGAGATTGCATATCACAATCAAATGAAATGCACATACAATTTACGTAAGAGAGAAAGCAAAACACACAGAAGACAGATCGGTTTTATTTTGAGGATCACTAAGCGTTAAGCTTAGCAGAGGAAAAAAATCTCTAAGGTAGAGATAAATTTTAAAAATATATATTTTGGTAATCTGTGGATGGCAGCTTCAGTACAGAGATTCAGCTCTGTATCAGACCCAGATCTTTTAACTGGTCAGAGATACAAAATTATTGATTAGTATAAAGATATGTATCCTTTTGTGTGTGTGTTGGCTGCTTTCAGTTACGGTGGTCTTCTGTCCTTTGCCAATGGAAAGTACCATTTAAAAAGTTTTTGGAGTTTTTGGGGATTTTTTTTTGATTTTTTAAATCTTGAATGTTTTTTCATCTTTCTCCTTTTAGCTGACTGAAACCAAGTTGGGCGTGATATTCTTTATTCTTACAAAAAGCAAAAAAAACCCCATCATATGCTTAAAATTTTTGCCTCTGTTTTTCCAACTTATTTGTAATCCTATTTTACAGCCTATTAATATACACTATAAAAGCCTGCTCAGTTAGTTTAGATTAAATGAAAAGTTTGCCCAAGTTGGTCATTGGCAAAAATATGTTCCTATCAGAGTTTTCTAATGCTCGATTTTTGGTCAAACTATTCCATAAGTAGGAACATGCAAAGGCCAGCAAAAGTAGCAGTTTTTTGGAAAATGGACATTTTTGGATGTTGACTCTTTGTATTCTTGCTTGCTTTCATTCAGCCTGGATTGCAGTCATAAGGGGAGCACATACACAGGAGAAACTATAATTCCTTTCTCGTATCTACCTTACCTGCAGAATACAGTCTTTAGGGATGTTGGGGAGAGCCCCGCAGGGAATATTCCTAGTTCAAGTTCCACTGTCTGAACAGCAACAGAACCATCATTTTCTTATAAAATTTTAATATCCTAAAAAAGTAATCTTAAAAATGCAGTTTAGTCTAAACAGACATTACATTTGAGTGAAGAGTTACCAAGTAAAACTGTGACCTGTGTTAGTCAAGCAATCAGTGTAGATGATTCCACTAATCACCAGCACTCAACTTTTAAATACCTGAATTCATAATAATAATTTAAGAACTTTTTTTGCAGAGTGAAGCTGGAAGTTCTTCTGATGGACAAGAGTCAAGTGAGGAAGTAGAACTCAAACGCAAAAAAATAGAAGCACAGAAGGTAATTATGAGAAGAGAGGACCTGGAATTCATTATTGAAAATTTTCTTTGCATTTCATGAGTGTGGTGGGTTTTTTTGTTGTTGTTGTTTTGTTTTGTTTTCCTATTTCATTTTATTATCAATATTTTGGGGTTTTTTTTTTTTGGTTCTTACAGGCCCAAGCAAATGCTCGAGCTGCAGTTCTGAAAGAGCAGTTAGAACGAAAGAGAAAAGAAGCCTATGAAAGAGAAAAAAGAGCTTGGGAAGAACATGTAAGCAAATGAAATCTGTTATATGCAGTCCAAGTAAATTATACTTTATCTAGTATTGTATCTTGGTGTGACTGAAATCCTGTGTTGTGATTTTCAAGCTTAGATAATTAGTTTGGCTTCTGAAACTGAGGAGGATATCTGTTGGTCAGAATGCTCATTAGAAGCCTAATACCAGGTATACCTGAATGAAAAATTTGGCCACAAAAACCTGAAACGTCAAAGCTGATAATCATGAGGATTGCATTAAGTATTTTAGGAAGGATCCATACCTTATGAAAGTGGATATAATCTTCTTCGGCTTCTGTGTGCTATAAGTTGGAAAATAGTGCATATGTGTGATTGGTGGTAGGCTTTAATAGAAGTACTCATATTGAATCTTCTATATTATTGTCCTTTAATGCTGTTATTCCTCATGATGTTTTAAAGGTAAAAATTTTTGTTCCTGCTCTGATTATTTACATAGCCTGAAACCATCTATAACTTTCCTTCTGTTCTTGAATTTAAAATTAAAGATAACGATCACTGGCCTTGCAGAACATTTCTTCCCACCATTATAGTAGCCCCTTCTGAATTTTATTTGGTGTTATGTTTTTAGTGTAAAGTTCTTAAGTTTCATAATATTACATCTAACCATTCTCTAATGAAGATAATTACTACATAAATACATTGATTGAAAACAGTTTTCATGAGTTCTCCTTCAAGTAGAATTTATTTAGTCTAAGTAATTTTATAGATGTAACTTTTGATATAACTTTATTTTTAACTATATACAGCTGATAGAAAAAGGAGTAAAGAATCCTAACGTGCCTCTCCACATGGGAGCCGCAGGACACAGTCCTGCGCATGGCCCGCAAGAGCATGGAGCGGCGCTTTCCAAGCCACAGCTTCCACTGAAGCCTGATACACCAGTCATCTCCATGACTTCTGCTTTGAAGGAAGTGGGTGTGGTAAGTGCTTTGCCAGAAGGTAAAAGAAATGGGGGGGAGAAAAAGAAAATATACTTCATTTGGAAACGCAGTTTGGATCAAAACCGGATCCAAATCATGCAGTATGATTTGGAAAAGCAGTTTGAGGAGAATGTGTAGATAGTTAAAAGAATACCTGAAAAGCTTAAGAATACTAGATGCATTTAGTAAATAATTGAAAAACCAACCAAACAAAAAAAAATAAATAGAAATAGATGATGCATTGAAACTCCAAATAATTCAATCCAATTTGGACAAAGCGGTTTATTTCGTATGATTGCTGAAATTCAGCATCTGTTCTGATGAGTTCAGGTATGATGGGTGGAAGAAGTCACTACCTACCAGGAATTTTCATCTGGCTACTGAATTTAGACGATACCAGATGGAAGCGACAGCATAAATTTTTGAGTTACAGGACAGTGTTATTTTAGTTCTTGTTTCAGTGAGTTAAAAAGCGTGCACTGAATACAAGAAAAGAGACTAATGTCTGATGGTCTTCTCTCTTTTTTTGTCTGCGTGTTAGTATTGATGTAAGTAACAGTTGTGAAACTAAACGTAATACATGAATGTGTGTGAAATTTGTTTTGAATACAGTCTGCTTTAATTTGATCCTTAACCTTGTTTTTTTACCTAACTTTTTTTAAACATAATGCGGTTATATACTGTGTATAGCCACGAAGGCTATGACTATAGAGATGATGAAATTTTGTGTAAAATGGTTTTGTGTCTAATATGCTACACTGAAAGTTGTCAGCTGATAGCCAGAAAAAAAAAATAAATTTTTTTTAAAAAGGAAATGTTTAAATCACTAGCACTTGTTCTCATGTTGATGAGCTTGTCTTACAGTAACACAAGAGGATGAGTCTAATTAACTTTGTGTAGTGTATGAATAATAAGTTTTCTATTTAATACAGAGTGAGCAATTTGAAGGGGTTGGTCTTGTTATTCCAGTTGTGTTTTTTTGTTTTTAAGTTCTACATTTCCACTTTCAATTTCATTACCTATTTCCTATTTTACAATTTTGAAGAGTATATATGTATTCTGAATGAAGCTCATCTTGACTGCTTTTGGAGGCTCAGGGGCCTTGTACTATAGCTCAAATTCCAGGGATCCCATAATTGAGACAATCAGAGAAGAACACAGAATGATTCTCAAATACTTCACATAATGGAATATTTGCTTTATATTTGGTATAATTATGCACCTACCTACCTAGCTTGTTCTGGGCAGGTTTTCTAATGTTTTTTTTCCAGATATCAAGGCACTACTGTTTCCTTATTCTTTACTAATTCGACAACAAGTATGCTATTGTCACTAACTCCTTTCTACTCTACAGACATTTCTTAATTCTGTACTTGTCACTTTCCTGTTCTTTCTAGAATTACTCATTTCTAAAGTTGGAATTTGGTGGCATTTTGCTGCAGATGTGGTGTCTGGCTTCATCTCCACCTGTGTTGTCCTCTGAGTTTTCGTATCTGCTTAAACTGTTCAGTCTTTGAGAAGCAACATAAAAACAGAAGTTTCATACATTATATCTTTTATCTACAGTTGTCAATGGAATGGACTTTTCTATATTACATCTTTTGATATTCTCAAGATTATTTTTCTGACATACTATCCCACATTGTTTTTCATGCTTCTTGGACTTAAAGGAAGAAAATGTAACTCTAACCCAGGAAGCTGAAGATGAAATAAAAAAGATGGATTTTGCCATGCAAGTATGTCTAGTTGTTTAGTTTAATCTGGTTTCCTTTCTTTTCCTTTTCAAAAATGGGTTACTTTGTGATATATGTTGGTCCTTATTTCAGAATAAGCGAGATATACTGAGAAGATTGAATCAAAATCTTAAAGCCCAAGAAGATGAGAAAGGAAAAATGGATGCTAAAAATACCTCTGAATCAGTTTTGTCTGAAGGCAGTAAAGAACATCAAGAAGACAACTGTCCAGTTATAGGAGATCGCAAAAAATGGGAATCGGGGGCAGCTGAGTTAGTAGTTCCTCTAGCTCAGTTATCAATGGAAGACACGCTCTCTGGAACAGACCGTAAGTGCTTTTCCATTACTGTGATTTTAGTATATCAGTGTACCATGTATACTCTGTGGTTTTTAGAAAACATGTTCTCTGTTTTTATCTGTATTAGCAATTTCGTGTCTTCTGCTTCTAAACCACATGGTTAGGCTTTCCTTTGTATGATGGGGAAAACACCATAGATTAAATAACTAAGTAAAGAGCCTGCAGGGGTTTAATATTCCTTATTTTCAAGAAATAGTTAGCAATTTGAATATGTGGTTATTTTCTTAGAGCTTAAGTTTAAATAGGCATTAAATGAACAAAAAGAATAGAAAGCACTTAAGATGCATGCAAGCTTGTTAACTTTCTTAAATTCTTTCAGATGGTGTTCAAGATTTGTTATAGTAGATTGCAGTTATATCGGTTACAAATTTCTGTTTTCCAGCAGAAATCCATTGGTTCTGATAAGAATGCAATGCAATGAAGAACAGATAATGAAAATAAGAGAGGGAGGGAGAGAGAGAGAGAGAGAGATGATTTGTAATCTAATAGTCTGTCTTGTAGGATAAACGGTGATGAAATCTTAAATCTAAGTGCGAAATGGTGATGCTTATTCCCTCTCTTTAGTAAAATCAAAAAGGATTGTACTGAGTAAGCAATCTCATCCTGTCAAAAATGATGCCTGAGTCCCATGTTCCTGTGACTAGACATGTCCTTCACAGGCAGACCTGCGTAATTGGGCTGAGATGTACAGTGCATGTCAAGTTGCTGGTAAAAGCTTGGACACTTAGTGCCATTGGTCTGTCTTTATAGTTTCTTATTTTGAGGAAATTGTTGAGTTTCTGGTTTTCCTTTATTATATACAAAGTAAACAAAAGTCTGGTGAGTTTGTGTTTGTATCCTTACAGGAGAAACTATGGGGGAAGTAATCAAATTGGATATTGGTGAACCTCACAGAAAAGTCTGGGGCAAAAGCCCTACTGATTCAGTCCTGAAAATCCTAGGAGAAGCCGAGTTGCAGCTTCAGACTGAATTACTAGAGGAACTAGATGTTACCCATGGTAAGCCCCAGTGCTGGTTATTTGTTCTGCAAAGGGAGGAACTGACCTTGAATTGTGTTTGTGTATTTTTTTTAAATGAAAAGAATTTACTACTCTACTTTTCATTACATAACAATTGCTTTAAACAACTGTCACCCAGTACGTATTGTGACGTTTTCTACTCAGGACAATTTTGAAGTAATAGAAGCATATTCTATCCTTACATAGAATTGCGAAAAATACTATTACCTCAGTTCTAAATGCTTAACAGACAGATTGATACAGGAAAACCCCAAGATATTTGAAACTCTGCCAGCTGATAAAACATTAGAGAAGAAGTATTGAAAGGAAATATCTTCATTTTTTGTTGAAACATCCCAAGATTTTTCTTATTAATATATTGTTTAGTCTGTTTTTTAAAAAGGATGCCATCAGCTTCCTATATTTTAGATAACCTGTAAACCTCCATGTTAGCGTATGACTTGTATATTATTGGTGATTTTCTTTTTTGATTCAATTTCTTACTTAATGGACTAATTATTGTAGTAAGAGCACCTACTGTTACAGAAAACAAAAATGATCTTTTTAAGTACTTCTATTTCTCTTCATACTAGTTGTAATAAACTATTTTTCTACTATGAATAGAGGTGTTTAACAAAAGAACTTCAGCTCACACTGTAGTTTGCTACTGAGCTCTGTCAAAGCACTGTATGCTGTTTAAACTGTAGAATAATTTTATTTTAGATGCTGCAGAAGTTATCAAAGGAGATCATCAGTCCTTAATCATAAAAGAGCATAATGAAGAGAAAACTATTTCTACTGAGGGAGCTAAGTCTGCAGTACCAACTGGTATTGCTGAAACATTTGTACCAGAAGATTCTCAGAGAGCTGAACCCACCCAGGTGCAGTACAAACCTGTTCAGCTGGACGGTGAGTCTCTTGCTCGCTAGCTCTAATTAGATTTTTTTTTCCAATTCAGTGATGAATAAAAATGATCCTACACAGCTTTATATTTTCCTCTAAGTAGTGTTCAATTGTGTATTCTTAATACCTTTAGATGGGTCCAAGTATTTTTTATGCCTGTATTGTATTTTATCTTATCTTTATGCTCAATGCCAGAAACACTACATGTACTTAAAAGAGAACTCTCTAGGAGGCTAATAGAATTCTGAAGTGCTTCCTTACCTTATTTCTCCCCATCACTTGTGCTGGGATCTCTTCCCATGTACTCTATAGCAATATCTTGCTAATATCTGGCCAAGGAGAGATGAGGTTTTCAGAAGGCATATTTCCTTGGAGCCCTTAGAATACGTGTCTTGTACTGGAGCCAAACTCTTAGTTCTGAGGTTATAAATTATTTCACTTATTCTGGTGAAATACAGGAAAATATTAAAGCTCAAGGTCTCAAGTTTAATATTAAAGATGAAAAAAAGAAAACAAGCAGT
>JAVCKT010001117.1:0-22155 GCA_032273925.1 Rhynchotus rufescens | reverse complement strand
CCTCACTGGGACTTAAATCAAATGTTTAGTGCATCTCGTGAGAAGACAGGTCATTTGCTTTTTGAATGTGGGATTAAGGGCTAGTACAAATAGTATTTTCATTATTTTTTTGAAACATTGCTTAACTCTAAGGTGATCCTGAGTGTTCTACTTTAATTAGATGAAGTTTTGTGCCACTCTCATGTCAGAACACCCTGAACATACTTGTTCAGTCAACAGTAATTTATTAATTAGAATGGATGACGGCTCTGCCTACTGAATCACTGAGAGAATCCAAAACCACTGAATGTACAGAATCACTGATATTCCAGAAATGACATTATCTGATACGTATTGTCTCTTGCTCACTTCAGTATCAGACTTGTTCTGCAAAAACATAAAAAGATGTTTTTTCTTTATCATCCAGCTCATTCAAAGCCCTAGTTATTCCTGAGAGAGACTAGTTTAACCCTCATCCAGGAAAAGACGATGAGTGTTAGATTCAGCCCTTGCATTTTGCAACCCTTTTGTCGTCAGGTATTTTTCCCCTTAGGCAAAATTATAACTGCAAACTTGGTAATCTTGGCACATGTGGAGACTTCTCCCTGGAAGAGCAACCAGGAGGCTGCGGGGCTGCCCAGGACAGGAGAGACAAAACATAATTGCATTAAAATGCACATGCTCTAGTCTGAATAGGGAGACTGAATTTCACTGCTTTGACTTCTGGAAAAGTTATTTAAAAAATCACCACCGCCAGTAAGGAAACACATTAGGCCCAGACAATAAACCTACAGAGCTATATTTAGGATCCTTGAGGATAGAACAAAGGCTTAAAAAGTCCCTTGGCTGTGGCACCAGTCCTGCATGTGGCTATATTTAGGTCTGATAGTAGCTAAGTGAGAACTTTTATTCCTTACTGCAACAAATCTGATTCCCAGTACCTTTTTTTACTATTATTATTAAATAAAGGAAAGCAAAGGCAATGAGGAAACTTGCCTTGTCTCTATTGCATTATTTTCCACAGAAGTTTCTCAGGGCTGCCCTTTTACTAAAGCAGCCTGAACTACCCTGGCCCCCCTCTAAACCTTTCTGCAGTCCCAGCAATGGCCTTGTGGAGGCCCAATGGAGACGCTGGCCCCCTTGGAGGGGAATGGTGGCAGGTGAGTGGGAACCGAAGCACCTTGGTCGGGAGGTGCTGGGAGCTTCCCCCCGTGTAGGGGAAGCTCCGTGGGGCCACGCGCCAGGAGGGAGGTGGATGCGTGTGTTTGTGCCGCAGTCTGCACCCCTCATGCTTCAGCTCGCTGCTGGGCCAAGAAGGAGCTTTTCCCTCGCCTTTTCCTCCTGAGACTGGGCGCGAATGACCGAGTTTGCGCGGAGACAAAGAGATGTGTCTGAGCTGTGCTGAGGCTGAAGTTGCTGGAAGACACATAACTGTTCTTATTTACCAAATTGACAAAATCCTATCATTGCAATTAAGGGGATATGTAATTAACTGTGTCTTAATTACAGCAGCTGCCACTTCATGTGAATGCGGCAATTTGCAGGGAAGCCGGGGGAGCCACTTCAAACTGGCGCATGCAGCCAGCAGAAGCGCGAGCGGCGCGAGGCCCCTGGCCCGGCATGACCTGCCCTGGCGCGCGGGAGCCCTCCTGCTCCCAGGGCCGTCGCTCCAGGCGGCCCTCAGGAAGTCCCGCTGGCGGGTAGGGGTTTGGAAAACCTGGGCGTGAAGCTCTCGCGCAAGGATGTTGCACTCGGGCTTGGGTTGCTCAGCCGTGAGTTTGAATGTTGGCCACCAGCACAGGGATGTTGTGGCACAAAGGCGTTTTAAAAGGGCTTTGCTTGACCCTGAGCCACTGTAAAAGCATGAACTCTGTGACAAGCTCTACTGAGTGATATTAATTCATTTTCTCACTGTGCACCTGCATGGCTTTAGCATTTGCGGCAGGTGCCTGGCCAGCAGAAGCAAATTATTCAAATGGACCAATAACACACACTCCTGTAGTGTATTTTCTTTATGTCTTATGACCTGATATACCCTGGGAGGGAAGATGTTAGCCAGATCCAGCTTTGGAGTTGGCCGACTTCACTTCTGACCTATGTTTTCAAAGCAGGGTGCTGCAGCCTTTCCTGACCAATGTGACTAATTTCCAGGGAGTTGTTGCGGTTCTCCAAGGCAGATGAGTCTTTTCCCATTGCATTACCAAGGAGATTTTGTTCTTTGCAGAGCCATGTGGGTACAAAACACTTGGATTTCGTCTCCTTTCCTGCCTGACTCAGAGGACTGCTGGCTCCTGCTTCCTGTCAGGAATCAGGCTTTGGTGACTGACCTCGTTCACTTGGGGCAGTGAGTTGTGCTGGGATGGATGTGCCTTTTCCACTCCTGCAGAGTCAGCGTCAGATTCCCGGTTTGACGAAGGCAGGAGCAATTGGGGCACAGTGAGGAGGACCTGGATCCTCCTGGGACGGCAAGCCCTTGCCAGCCCTTCCTGCTGGAAGCTGGTAGCTCAGAGAACAGGGCTCAGGGGCTGTTTACACCTCTGAGCCTTAGTTTATTCCTTTTTAAGGGGGTCAGAGAAGGCACTTGATCTCTGCAAACAGCAGTAGTTATAGCTCACAAATACAGAGCTAGGACCAGCAAATGCTTCTTGATGAACTTTAACTTGGAGGCAGCTGTACCTTCCTCTCCCCAACCCCTGCAGGTAATAGGCAGGAGTTATGCCCAGAGACTAAGGACTGGGCCTGCTGAAGTTAGCAGACATCGTTTGGGCTCCAGTCAGTTGCATTATTTTGCCCCATATGTTTCACATGTGAAATAAAGATGCTTAATATTAAGTCAGCCCAGGAAGGATATCCTGTTCTGTACTAAGCACACTCCTCTGACTCACTAACTGAAACTTTAGCTAGTTTCTATGTATTTCAGTATATAATTTTGACAAAAAATATTGGTTTATTAATATGTATGTCAAGAATTTGAAAAAATGGGGTGACATCTCATTGCTATTTAAATGACTGCGCAAGTTCCCATGGATGCTTGTGTGACCAAAATGTCACCAATAAACCACGCTTAGCTTAGCTTAGGACTCTAGGCTGCAATACATGGCACTTTAAGGAAAACACACTTAAAACTTATCCATACTAATCTCTTTAAAAACACCTATTCCAAATAGATTTACATAGTGAGTAGTGCTACACAGAAAACTTTGTCTGCATGTCTCTCCTGTCTTCTTTGGGATGGAGCGCTCGTCACCTGTCATTTTTAATATCAGGTATGTATCAGCATGCGTGCATGCTTTTGCTGTCATTGACCTTCAAGTTTTGCTGCCTACATTTTTTAAAAATACAATAATAGAATATGTTGCTGTAACTATTTCCACAGCAAATGCCTGTGGTGTCACCAGTTGTGCTTTGGGTGTGGTCTTAGCAGAAATTAAATTAAAAGAAAGAAAGACGAAAATGAAACCACTTACCTCTCCCCAATTTGTTTAACCAAAGCAGATCTTCTAGGCAAAAGTGATGTAATTTCCATAGGCAGTGAGCGCTGGAGCTTTCACTGGTGGTGTTTGTGGGCTCCAGCAAGGATAGGGAGCATTTAACTTCTGATAACAAGATTTGAAAACACCTCCCAAAGCTTCTGTTATTGTCCAATGCCTGTAGCAACAACAACAAAAGAATTACAAAAAATGAGAGACACTAGAGGAATGTTTTTTCTTCAAGTTTCTTACTTGACAGCTTCAGGGTTACGCTGTGTGTGGTCTTCACTACAGTCTTTGTAGGATATTGAAAATGCTGGTAGCAAAGCAACCATGTTGAAGAACCTTCTCTAGCCTTCCTTAGGTAAATCAATTATGTTTATTCGCCTACTTGTAAACCTGAGAGGCAAATCTGCAGCTGGTCGCATGCAGTTTGTATCCAGTTCATTACTATTATCTGCTATGTAGTGAAAAATGTGCTTTTGCCATTAAGCTGTTTGACAGCAGCTAACGTTTGGTGTCTGGGAGGTGATGTGACAACACTATCCATCTATAAAAATGCTCCCTGCTGCTACTTCTGTTGAGTTAGTGGCTGTGAAGTGAACGGGCTCCGATCTCTGGATTAGGGAACTTCCCTGTTTCTGCTAGTGCTCCTCACATCTGACCCGCAGCGTCTCTCTGCTGTCCAAATGCCGGCCCTCGCTCCACACCGGGCAGCGGGGCTGCGGACAAAGGGCTGCGAGGAGCTGGAATGAGATCACCAAATCCATTTGACTTTATTCAGGATTTCAGCCTAGGTCTCCTGAGTGAAAGTGGGTGTGTTAACCCATTGTGGAAGTTAATTCCTTGCCTAGTAATTATCCAGGCATCATTAAAGCATGCATTGTGCTGGAGGTCAAATCAGATTATGCTAAAGAATTTGGAATGGCAAAAATGTTGTGTTCTTTTTTTTTTTTTTCTTCGTTGGTCTAACTGTGTAGTTATCTCAGTGTTTAGCTATTTATATTGTGCCTGTCACTGTGGCATGTCACTGTATAAACAAAGAGATGTTCTAAATCTTTTATTATTATAATGGCATTAATGCTCTTCAGCTGGGGAAAAAGGAAAATAATTTTCCCCGGAAGATAATCAAATAAGTGGTTTAAAGTAAACAGCAGCTCCGGGAAAACTCATCTTACAGACTCACCCAGGCAGAACAGTCCCACAGCTCTGCATAAGCTGGCCCTGACAGCTGCCCAGTTGCACCTGGAGATGTTGTTACCCACATGCCTTCCTAGTGCCAGAAACAAACCATGGACTTCAGCAAGAAAGACTGCCCCGAAAATGCGAAGGAGAATGACATAAAATGACATATAACAAATATAACTATTTCTTTTGTACCAACTTGTAAAGAGAGAAAGGGGAGCCGTGCTGCATTGCATTAATTTCTCATGCAATTTCTGAACAGAGCTCTCCTCTACTGAGGTAAGCTGGGTGCCTTATTTAAATCATATGTTCTGGCACCAGAGGGGAGAAGCTACATACGGGCTGAGTAAAGGGGCACCTCTTTCAACAGTTCACAAGGATACAACTTTTAATTGCAGATCCAGACACACATTGTCCTTATATCTGAAAACAGAAAATGCTAGGATAACAACACTGTGTTGAGAAGGAGCAGTGAGGGTAGAAATTAGGAAATTAGGAGCAAATTAGGAGCACAACATTCATCTCCTACTCCCAGAAACGTGGATGTCTTTGCTACTGTAGCAGCAAGGGGAGAGCAACTAGAGCCTGGAAGCAACCTGAAAACAGATCAGATTGGTCTATAATTATTTAATAAGATGATGGTCCCTCCTGGGAGCACATGATGGCTAGGGAGGAAGTCTCAATCCTGAGACTATTGTAGTGCTTAGAGGCATTACTTGGCAGTCTTGGTGTCTGGCATGTTTCTGCTGTGGTATTAAACTCTTCTGGATGGCACAGAGGAAGAGGGTGAGACCATGAACAGGCCATATCAGGGACAATGGGTAAAGAGACCCTTGTAAATCTGAAAGAAGTTTATGTAAAATTTACTTTCTCTCTCTCTCTCTCTTTCTCTCTCTCTCTCTCTTTTTTTTTTTTTTTTTTTTTAATCTAGGTATATATAGAAATAAGACCCAGGTGCTCTTTCTGTTAGCCCCTTCATGGGACTTTTGAATTTTGTGACTGGCTTTAGTTAAGGTGAAGGTGTCAAAGACATTCACTTCCTACCATTCAGTTCCTTTGTGAAAAGAAACACCTGGGAAGAAAAGATAAATTCAAAACTCTGGTAGTTCAAGTACACTATTAGCTGGTGGCCATACATAACAGAGGTCTTATGAGCATCCTAGCTGCCAATAACGAATTGCAGAAGGGAAAAAGAATTGCTAAAGGGAACATATGAGACATGGGATGCAATCCAGGTGCAAAGTTCATTTGGACACTGCTGTGGGAATCCAAAATTCATACATTCAGCGGCCCAACAGCAACTCTTCATAATGCATTTCAAATTGAATCTGAGTTTTCTACAAGCTTCTCCATCCAGGGACTGTAGCATGTTTTGGATTTTGAAACCCACAAGGGAATATGTGTCCTTGTGTGAGGATTCAACACGAGCCCCATACCCCAAACCTGAGATGTTTGCAGATACCAGAGATGTGCAGAGTTGCACTACTTTTTTTGTGATATGCAGGAGAGCAGGACAGAGTGATACATGGACCTGGAACCAGGAGAAGCTTCCTTCTCCCATCTTTGCCATTCTTTGCTGTTAAGGGAAGACATGGATGAGAAGACCCCTTGAGGCAACTTCCAGCCCCACTCATTAAGCGTCTGCTATGTAACTGATATATATAGCCAACTGATATATAGTATAGCCAAATGTTCCTGGCCGGTAATGCAGACAGCAGAGTCCACTAAACACCAGGCAAGGTTCATGTTTCAACCAGGCATGCAGGGGCCTGATCTGCCATTAAACAAGTGACACAAATTGCTCCTTGCACTTCTAGACAGCATGATTCAGGTCTTATTGTTACCCTGCAGCAGCAAAGGATCCTTGATGCACAACATAAGAACCCCTCTTTAGCAGGAAGCAATTCCTTGCGTGGAGCCCTGATGGCAAAAACAAATGAACAAAACACTTGGTTCTCAGGGATAGGTTTGCTTTTGCTCACGTTTGGATTTTGCTCGAGGAAAAAGGGCTGATCTGTGCCCTGAGGTGGAGCAGAAACCATTTAGCAGCCATCTCCTTCTAAACACTGAAACATGCAAAACTGGAGGGAGCCATAAACTGAGCAAATTCTCAGGAACTTGGACAGCCTGAAGAAATGTGATCTCTGTGGCTGCTTTTGCTGTATCCTCAGATTCATCTAAACCAGTTCCCAATCCATTCATTCACTGACCTGTGGTCTTAGGCATCCTATACAGTGCTTGAGTAAGATACTGAATGGAGTCAGCTAATCTGTCAGCCATTTCCCTGCTGTGTGTAGTAGTATATCTGGATGACCTGCACAGGTGGCAGGACAAGAGGGTTGTGAGCATGCAAATTTGGGGCAGGATCACTAATTTGATTAGTAAATACCTGCTGATCAGCATGACTTTTTTTTTCTTTGTTTTTCCTTCCTTGTAGCAAAGCACAGATTAATTTTAAAAGGTAGACTAGAATTATTGCACTTCTATGCCATCCGGTCTGCTCCCTTTGGCTACCTTTTCCAACCTGTCTCCAACCCGTAAGGTGAGGCTGCCTGAGAGAGACCAAAATGCACTTGATACTGTATGCACGGGTGTCTGAAAACCAGGATCCTGGTGACAGGCTGTCCTGCTGCCATGGTGTTGGACAATCATTGTTAAAGAAATACTACAGAAGAATTACACCATGACTTGGTAATTTAACCTGTGATGGAGCCCATGTAACTCCCCAGTGGAAGGTTGTGATACTTACCTCTTGTTCTTCAGCAGTTACAGTATCTAGTGGTATCTTTTAAAAGATAACTGGGGCAGAAACGATGCTCATGCTGTGAAATAGGTCAAACACGATGTGACACCTTAACTGCTTAGCTGCAAACCCCACCATTGCTACTCTGCCTCCGTATTGATTATCTGACAGTTTAAAAATGCCCCTGAAACCTTTGCTTGTCATCTTGTATAATTGCATTAAGGAGTTAGCACTGAAGTGGCCCTGTGCCCTTTTAGCTTGGAGATCCAATTATTGTTTCGTGTTTCTGTAACATGGGAAAAAAAGAGAGGGCAATCCTAATGCACAGATGGTCAGGGATTTATGTCAGGAGCCATGGGGTTAGGAAATGTCCCAGCAGAGAAAGCACACTAGCCTTTCTTTTATTGAACTGTCTTCAAATGATGTTTAAAGTAAAGATTCTGGCCACCTGTGGCCATTAAAGATTCAGTGGTGCTTTTCACAGGACTGTTAACACACGTGTCCTGAGCAAATTCAAAGTATGTGCGTGTATGTGTGTAAATACACTCCCAGCTTCTTAAATTCTTCCTGATTTAATTGTATAAAATAAGCATTTTCTTCCTCCTGCCCTTGGTTTTCCGAAAATGTTATTTAACTGTAGGCAATCAAATAGTTACTGCATGTTGCCCCAGAGCTGGGAGCATTTCGGCTGTGAATTCAAGAGCTCCAAATGTCTTGTTTCTGTTTGTGAAGTGCCTGGGAAAAAGCAGCTACTGCCTTGGAAGAGCTCTTTAGTCCTGGAGGTATTTTTATGAGTCTATGAAATGTCCCTGAGCCTGCTAGACACTGAAATACTAGCAAAATAAAAACTGAATGCACTTTTAAACTCCACTTTAGATTATTGGATTCATGCAAAAGATTAAAACAGCCACTTAGGGGCTGGACTGTCAGGAAGAACTCAGCTCCGACAGCAGCGATGGTGAAAGGCAGTACAGTCATATTATGATTAGGTGCTTTGTGGCAGTGTGTGGAAACGGCTGAAAGAGACACCAAACACACTCAGTCTTGTTCTTCCCCTAATTACACGACTTTTATTGAGGAGTACACAAAATGAGCACTTAAAATTAGACTCTGAGAGCTCTTGCTTAAACTAAGAGACTGTCAATATTTGCGGAGCAATGCATGGGCTCACCCAGACAGTATCTGAGTGCGCTGCATTTGAATGGCTGAGTAAATGGAGCACTCTCTTCACTTTCTCTGCCTAATAAAAGGCAAAATGGGAAGAGCTTTTCATTTTTTTTTTTATGATCACATTTGTTCCAGATGCTCCTAAACCTGAACGCACACAGTACAGTCACATGTCCTGGCCTAACACTATGCGAAACACAGAAAGAAGAAACAAAAGGCTTTTTTTCAAACGTTGTAGGATTCTGCCTCTAATCTTTCTTCCCCCCTGGACAGTTAGATGAAATACCAAGTGCAGACATTGACTGGTTCTAGAAGCAAAGCAGTAATACGTTGCCTCTAGGCTGAATTAAATTGTAGCATTACGTGTGATTTTGCCAGAATATCTGGGTAAAACTTCCCACACAACATCCTCTTCTCTTGCACTTTTATCACAAGCAAATCATAATTATGAAGCTGAGGGGCATTAGTGTCCCAAGTGACTTGCATTTTTCCGTGAAATTCTGTATTATCCTTCACTGGGAATAACAAGACATGGGTCTAGTCCTGGGCAATTTCATGCTTCTCAGATCGGGTCAAACTGTTGGATCTGTAGTGCTGCAGGCTCAAAGTAACCACAGCAAAGACTTCTGCCCTCTAATCCTCCTATGTTCAAAGCTCCATTGCTGAGCTAGGGTCCCCTCCAGGGAGCTAGGGCACCTCCAGCTTTTGCAGATAGATTGCTGCCCTTCCTTGTAAAGTCCTCTCCGCTCTCCTTGTTTCTGAGGCTACAAGGAAGCTGATTTCCATGAAATAGGGTGGAAAGTCATTCACTCCATGGTAAATGAGACTTCCTCCTTGCCCCACTATATCCACCACTGTGTATGTGCCTTGTTCAGTATCTGGGCTGGAAAGAGAAAGAGTGTGGCTATGGTTCACATAACAGCACTTCCACCCTTTCCCTCTGAAGTTCACTTAATAAGAGTCTTGTAGGTCTCAGAGCACTTTATAAAGCAGGTTGAGTATTATTATCTTCCCCATACAGCTGGGGAAGACACAGCTCAGATATTTGCTACATGAGGACCTAGATGTAGGATTCCTAAACTGGTGTCCTGGACTTGCCACCATGCTGCACTCATCAGTTCCTTTATTTCTTCAGATGACAGGTCATGAATACGAGGAGATGCTTGAATACGAGGAGAGCAAATGCTTGGAAAATGGGCTGGTCCATACCTGAGGTCAGGGCCTATAATTTCCAACCCTGATTTTCTGGAACAAATCTTCCATAAAAGCGTTAGTCTGACAAATTTGGTCTGTCACAGACTGTTCACTGCAAGTCTTAATGCAAATAAGAGAAATGTCAGTGCTTAAAGAAAGAGTATTTTGAAAAAAAAATCATGCTATTTTGTGGCATTTGTGCATAAAATAATGAGACCAAATATATCACCTTTGGATTTATGCCAGATATATTCTAATCCAGTTTGTGGATCATGACTCCGTTCATTATTTAAAGCAATACTGTGGAAAAAGAAACACAGAAAAGCTAACAAGATGGTTGCTGAGCTGCTATACTCCCAGCACATGAACAAGTGCAATATGCATTTTCTCACATGAGCAGGGGAAGAAAAGGAAAAAGTGTAGCTAACAGCAAGCCCAACTTCTCCTCATGATGCAGGCTGAGCCTCACTGAACATTTCTATCATCTTGACAGTTTGGTTCTATGTTTTAAGTGACCATGTTTCCCCACATCCCTTTAGCAGTGTCTTTGCTTCATAACAACAAACCAGGAGGAGGGCAGTATCAGAGCAGGGCTCCAGCCTTCTATCCAGCAGGGACCAAAGCAGATGCCTGGAGAGGTAAGTAGAAGAGCCAAGCACCCAGCAATACACTTCCCCTAAAAACAAGCCCAGCCTTCTGAGATTTACAGAGTGGGGACTGAGACAGAGGTGGTGACTTTGAGTGTAGCAATTCTTCAGTGAGTTATTTTCTTCTATTTATTCAATCCCTTTCTGAACTCACATACACTTTTTGGATTATGTCATTGGTATGGATGTCATTCTAAACTAAGATTTCTTTTGCTCATTTGGCATCCCTCATAAGCCTTCTGACTACAGCCAGTGATGAAGCAGAAGTGATCCGGACAGAAATCCCAGTATAGTCACTACTTTCTTACACAGGGACATTCCTTGGTCTTGTTTTGTCATTTCTCTCTGGCACAATACATGAAGAGTATCCTGCTCTCCTAATCTAATCGTAATCCCGTGGGCACGGGAACAACATGGGACAGAGGCCTGATTTTATCTCCATCCTCTGTCATATAACAAATGAAGACAATGGGTTGCATCTTCTTGGAGCACCCTCAGCAGCTCTTCACCTTTCCTGATCTTTGCAAACTTGTCTCTCCTCCATGATTCAGAAAAGGGAACACCAATTTGGGGCACTGTTGATCTGGGATCTCTAGTAGGCACTGGATATTCTACCCTGGCAAAATACACCAGCTCCATTAAGTACTGGGGGACACAGTGTGGTCTCAGAAAATGACACACGGAGGAAAGAAAACCCCTCAAATGAAGAGACACACCTCCTGTTGCTCAACTGGTGACCTTGCCCTGCTCCCTGCTCCCTCCAAGCAGGTGGATTTGTCACTAAGACCCCCACTGGAAGTCACTGATCCTCCTCCTGGCAAAAGCCTCCTGGCTGCCCTGTGGGGTGCTGGCAGGGCTCGATGCATCAGTCCCCCAACTCCTTTCCTCCCCTGCACCCAGTGCCTTTTCCCGACATGGTGCCACCTTCACCCAAGCAGCATTTTTGCTCTTCATGTGGAAAAAAAAAAAGTAGAATGTCACCCTTAATTCATTACTCAGGATATATAGTTGTGAGGACCAAGAATTTATTATTTTTCTAGGTAAAACAATAAATAAATAAATAAATAAATAAATAAATGCTAGTCTCATCACTTGTGTTCCCTTCGAGGTTTCTTTTCCAGGTGTGCTAGTGTCAGAGAACTTAGACGGCACCTCAGCGTGCTTGGTCATGCCACTGTAGGGTCTAATTGGTCAAAATGATGGCTTTGTCCCTCCAGCCTCTCCCAAATGTATGAGCTACATAGGTATAAACAAAACTTCCAAGAACAAAACTCTACAAAATTATGATTAAGTAACCTTTCTGCAAATCAGTTTTCACTTCCTTTGTTCCCACTGCTTCTCAGCCTGATCCATTCCTCTGCCATCCATTCAGTTTTCCAGGAAAACAATCAAACAAACAAACAAACAGACTAACTAACTAACAACATCAACAAAACAAACCCAGCATGACAAACACTGCTTTTGAAGATGAGAAAATAAATCACCTCCTGTTTGGATTTTGAGCAACTGTTTCCCATGTTCCACCTTGCAAAACAAAGAATACAAACATTGCCCATCAGCACTGGAATTGCCCATTTGCCCATCAGCACTGGAATTTTTAAGTTCAAAGAAAAGGAGAAGAGTGGTAGGAAAGAGGAACAGTTTTATTTAAGTGATCAGTGTTTCAATCCATGGGTAGAGGACCAGGAGGGAAAAGAAAAGATGCTAAAGGTTCTAACAGAGATTTTTTTGGAGGGCAAACCCTGACGTCTGCAGGTTGAGCTTTGGAGGAAGCTCCAGGTTTGGCAAGAGTCATGGTAGCTCTGCCATGAGCATTAAAGGTTTTTCAGCATCCAGTGTAGTTCCCTCCCTTCCTGCCATGCAAGAGCACTGATGCTTCCTCTGCTTCCAGCAGAAGATGTTTCCTCCTATTGTGCCACAGCAGAGCCTGGATTATGTGGTGATGTTGGTGCCTCAGCTAATGTTTCCCCACATGCTGGCTCTGGCTACAGGAGCACAATCCATGTGTGCCTGGCAGAGAGGTGAGGGGAGTGCCAGGGAAAGGGGCTGCAGCAGGTGCCCTGCCATCACCTTTGCAGCTCGTACACCCCACAGTGTTTGCTCTCCCACTACCTGCATGTAACCTGCCTTACCCGTGCCCAGAGCTGCTGCTGTGGCAGGAGCCAGGACAGGGATGAGGACAGAGGGCCCATGAGCATGTGAGCCAATACCCAACCGCAGGGAAAAGAGAAAGAAGAGGCCTCCCAACAGCCAAATCCCACCCAACAGCTGCACAGAGTGAATGCTAAACACTCTGGTTCTGTTTTGGATGCCACCTTAGGGGTTGTATGAGCTCTGTTCTCACATTAGAGTGGCTGCCCCATCACAGACACTTCTGCCTTCCCCCAAGGGTTCCCTTCAGGTGGGAGCACAGGGGTCTGTGTGCGCCATGCCCTACAGGGAGGTAAGTGCTGGTTGCTCAGGCCCTCAGCGGGTGCTGGCTGGCATCACCAGCCAGGCCCACGATGTGGGCAGCTGAGGAGGGACCCTGTGGAGGCTGCTTGTTGTGTCCAGCCTCAGGTGTGAGCTGATGAGAACAGGGTCGATCGCCTCAGTTGTTCTGGAGCAAAACACAGAACTGCATTTGATGTTTATTTCTGTTCAGTTTCCTGTTGGTGACAAAAGTGTGCACAGGGATGCACCAAGGGAACAAATTTTTCCCATCCCACTGCATTTCCACACACTACCCAATTTCAGAGGAAAGTAAGAGTCCTTTCCTATCTCCAGGGTCAGGGCACGGCTGTCAGCAACATCCCTTTCATCTTCAATCTCTTAAAAAGCTGCAATGCTCTTATTTTCCATGAGGGAGGCAGGAACCAGGAGCCAGGTGGTGTCCTGGACCCGGGCACAAGGGAGCAGCCGAAGCGGAGCCCATGCGGCTCCCGGGACGAGCGGGCGCTGGGCTGCAGCACAGTGGGAGAGGACGGGTATGCGCCATGCGAGCACCAGATGGTGCAGCAGCCCCAGCCATGGAAAGCCCGGGCCTGCTTCTTGTAACGCTAGAGGTCTCCAACTGCTCGTGTTTGGGCGCGCTCGTGCGCTTTGGGGAGACAAGAGGACTGACTGCAAGCACGAAGTTCAAACGGCGACCCCGTTTCTGTGCCCACAGTGCGCACTAGGGAGGCCGGGGCAGCGTTTCGGGGCAGGGTCTTCGCTCGCTGCACCCGTCTGTCCCAACCTCCCTGGGAGCAAGCGTGAGCACACGAAGCAGCTGCAGGGGATGGTAGGAAACAGTGCTGGTATTGTTGGTGGCGTTTGGTCTATTTGCCAACAAACACAAAAAACATACTGGGGAAGGCTGGGCAGGACTGTCAGAGAGCACTTTTGTTGGGTGTTTTGCCTGGGAGGTTTCCAGACCAAAACCATGCTGGCCTTGGTGTCACGCGGGCAGACACGGCTTCGCTTGGTTCTCCTGGACCTGAAGGTAGGCTCCAACGCTGTGGTTTTGATCCACCACACTGGACACCAAGGAGGAGTCAGTGGAAGCAACCAGGATGAACTGTGATGACTATGACAAGCTAATGCTGAAGGCATTAATATACTTTTTTTTATTGTTGTTTCTTCTCCTTCCTTTTGATACCATACTATGAAAGGGGTAAATTTTCAGCCTGCTTCTAAACACCACACACAAATTTCCCCATATGTGACTGGAGATGTCTGCAGAAAGCTTGGGTCGATAGGGGCTTATTTAACATTTCTCACATTCCCTGGCTACCACTTTTGTTTCTTTGCTGGTGACTCGCAACACAAATTTTATACTAGCACTTTAAGATTGGTTGCACCTTAGAAGGGGAAAAGAATTAATATGTGGTGATCAGTTTGAAAGGAGGATTCCACCTTCCAAGTGGATTTTAGAAAAAAAAAAAGAAGGAAAAGAAAGAAAGCTCTCGCAGTCCCAATTGTCATTCAGTTTCCAGAGTCAGGTTTTATCATTTGGACTCATCAAAATCGTTTTTTATAAGAGAATCTGGGTTTTGTTTCAGAAACTTCATAGGCGTAGGAGCTGGCTGTAAAGGTTGAACCAAAATCTCTTCCAAGTTTTATCTGCTTCACAAAAGTAATTTTGGCAGCCAGAAAGCCGACAAGACCTGAATCCAAAACCCAACAGAAGTTCCATGTTAGAAACTTTAGAGGAGGAAAATGTCTAGCACTTGCAAACAATGTAGGTTTCCATGTGAGCCTCTTTGAAAAGTTGTAAGTCGGTGAAAAAGTTCTTGGATTCAGCATTGTTTATTAACCTTGCAAACCTCCAGCAGCCTGAGTTCTGCTGCCTGATATGGCCCGTCTGCAAGAGTGTGCAAAATTGGCTTGAGGTGCATATTTGTGTATGGCACCAGTACAAAAACCTGGTGACAAGTAACCGAATGAAGTAAATCCTTTTTCTACCAGAGCAGTTTAGTAAGTGCATCTAAGGCCACTCCTGTTCTCCTCTGTATTTTGACATTTTCCTGGCCTCTTATGCCAATGCAATCCATCCTAAACTAGCAGGTATCCTGTACCCCTGCAGAGAAGCAGCATAGTCCTGTCCTAGGGCTGGCCTCCAGTGAAAAAGAAATAAATAAAATGCTTTATCTTGCACGTGTAATGCTTCTGCTGAATATGATTCACACTGCTGAGAATCCAAACCCGTTACGAAGCTGCCCCTTGCTGTTCGAGTAGCAGTGCCTCAAGCCTCGTGCCAGGACCCTGCACTGCACTTCTGAGCCCTTCATGCCACTGAAGGCCTCTCATATGAGGTGACAAAATGTCAGGGGACAAAATGATTTAGCCAAGGAAAATGGAATTAGCCAAAATGCAAGCAGGGTTGCTCTTGTGTGTCACTGATTTGCCTTGCAAAACATGTTTATCCTTTTTGTTATTTGAATTGCAGCAGGACTCAGGAGCCCTAGCATTGGTGCAGGAGCCTCTGTGCTACACCATGCACAACTATACTGTAAAAGACAGTGAGTTTTCCTATGGAGTGCTGTCAAAGCAGTGTGCTCCTTTAACTCCTGTCAGAAGGGATCCTTGGCTAGGGTGCATCTGCCTATCTGCATGGAGGAAAAGCTGATCCACTTGGAGGTGAGGACATAAAAATCTGCAGGAAGAAGAGGAGGAAAAAAACACTCTTCATTTGCGAAATCACAGGTATCACAGGAAGCTGCAAAACCCAAAAAAATAGCAGTTGGGCAAAATAAAATTCTGCAAAGGATAGGAGTGGGAATGATCTGACGTATAACAGATCAAACCGTTTGACTAGGCAGCTCAGCAGCTTCACAGAACTGAAGTAGTGTGGCAGAAGTCAGAGAGGAGGCTCTAGTTGTGTGGGGACATCAGGACTGGGGGAGCGACACCTGGAAGCTATTAGGCTTTCTCTCAACAGTTGCCGGAGCTGCTCCAGGAAGAAGGTTAATGTAAACTAACATTAACCTTCAGCAAACCTACTCCATGATTATCTGGACATGGTAGCTCCTACGGAAACATCCTTGATTTTAATAAGGTTTTTTACTTAGAGGGTTAAAACGTCACTTTATGGCATACAGGATAACAGAAGAACTTATCCATGCAGCAATGCCAGCTTCGAGGTGAGAAAGTCTCATTCCAGGACCAATAAAACAGTATATTTTACTGTTTATATGTCCTATGTACAGTGCACAGAGACATTTAAATTAGAATATTCAGTGGATTTTTCTTCTCCTGGGCTGAGAGACCTCCTCTGCATCCTGTTTCAGCTGTTCATCTTTTTCTGTCTAGCAGTTGTTTTGTTGCAGAATTTAGGTTTGAAAGCAGGAAAACTGCATGGGCAGATTACCTAGAAACTTTCTGGAAGGAGGATCAAGGGAGACACATAACTTCTTTGATGACTTTTTATATTTAAATATTTTCCTCTTCTGCTTTATTTCTAGATTCACGTCAACAAAGCTTTCTTATTTAACTACTTCAACTTTCAGGGCTGCTGTTCAACTGTTTTCCTGTAATATGCATCTGGAAGCATTGCAGTTTCTTTCCTCTATATTGCAGTGCTTGTGATTTGCCTTCTTGCTATCCAGCTGTATGATGCTTTTTTATTGACAGAGATTTTCTTCAGAAAGAGCATGATCCTGAGTGGAATGTCCTCACAATTTAGCAAATCATTCTTGTTTTATGTGTCGAAGATCTTGAGGACAGCCCAGGCAGCAAGAAGTAACTGATGTTTCCTCCTCGGTGAGGTGTTTTTCTTTCAAGTTGTGTGTGCTTTCCCAGTGAGAGGAGCCAGTAGCCTCCCCCCTCAGAATGGGATCTCCTGGCATGGGCAGCATGGGCTGCTTGTTGGGACTGGTGCCTTGCCCTGGGCTGTCTGGGTGATATTGTGCTACCAGCCCACAACCTTTGGGGCTAAAAGTGCTGCTTGTTCTGCTGTGCTCTGGAGAAGTGCACCAAGGCTGACTGCCGCAGGGCTTCTGCTGCCTCCTCCAAAGGCATAGGTGAATTTTAAAATGAGAAATCTCTTCACTCCGGTCATTTTGGGAGGTTTTGAAAATTGTTTCCCTTTAAAGCTCTTCCTCAAGACCTGCACCTGGACAGTATGTGCTAAAGAGGAAATGCCAACTCAATCATTCTTCAGTGCTATGTTGTTGCATTTCCATTTTAAAGATGCACCAAAAGGGCAACTTGTTTGTATAACTTTTTCATACTCATGATCTTGAAAAGGCTTAAGGAGTCAGGACTACGATCTGAGCTCTAATGTTCACACCATTTACATTTTACTTCAGCAGAGGAGAGGGCAAAATGTCTTTGAAAATGTTTTGATTCTCTCTGAAAAATGGCATCACATAAGCCAGGGAAGCCAGTCAGTGAATGGTTAAAATATTAAACAGAGTTGCAGTTCATTTGTTTGTTTATTTGTTTGTTTTTATTGCCTCACCCCAGGCATTTACCAGTGAATTCTTTGTATGAAATGTGGTAGAATTATTGTGAATACGTGTTGTTTAAATATTAAACATTAAGGTTCTTCTTTTGATAGTGAAATCAGTATTAAAGAGGTTCATTTTTCATTAAAGCACCTAAAAACAAATTTGTTTAAACTCTCAGTTTGCTGTCATCATCATAATAGAAAACACGAAGTAAAAGCTGCTGCAGACTGGAGAGTAAATAGGAAAGAAATAAGGGAAACAACTGCAAGCTTCCTTGAACCATGGAGAGGCAATGAGAGGATGAAGGGGAAGCAAGAGAAGCATCAGGAGGGGAAGGATGAAGAAAACAAGCACTGGGAAGTAAGGAAGAGAGCGGAAAAGATGAGCATGTACAGAGCATATACAGAGCAAAAGGAAAGGATGTGCAAGTATTAGACATGACAGTGGGAACTAAAGACAGTATGACTTTGTGGCAAATTTCGACCCTAGCTGCACTGTTTTATCTCATCATTATGATGTAATTACCCCAGCACATAAGTTAAATCTTACTCCTAGTTCCCAACACTGTAGACTCCAGCAGACGGTAAGCCTATATACTCACATCCAAACAGGACCCTGTATCTTCCCTGCTGTTTTACCATCCCCAGCAAGGGCCAGCAGAAAGATAAATCATGGGAAATGTTTGCAGGTGACACTTCGGAGCATAAATGACTTTAAGCTGCGGTTGGCAGGTAAAGTAGTGGCTGGGCAGGGAGACGGGAGAGGAAGCGCTGGATGAGGCTGCATTTGCCAAGCAGGGAGAAGGATTTTGCAGTAATTGAGATGTGAAAAGCTGAGAGTCTTGACAAGAGTTTTAGCTGTACAGATGGATAAGGAAGACCGTATCTCAGAAATGTTATGCAGAAGGAATCTGCAAGCGGCAGGGAGCAGGCTTGGACGCGAGCCCGGGGGAGGCACCGCGGCGCCGCTGCCCAGGTGACTCCGCAGAGCGGCAGTGCCGGCGGTGTGAGCAGGGAGGGCTGCACCGGCGCGTGCAGGGCTCTCCGCAGAGCAACCAGAAATGCAGCGAGCACCAAAGGTGGAGGTGAGACAGACAGCGGTGTTTCAGGCACAAGCTGACAGCTATTTGTCTGCAAGAAGCTGAGAGGCTCCCAATTTTAATACAAAGAGGCAATAGTTCTCCAGTAAAGCATTATACTTGGGAGACAAAACAACATGCCCCCAAACCAGCATTCAGGAAAACTTGAAACATTTTCTGGATCTGGGGATAGAAGAATCCAACTGAGTCCTTGCTAGCTGGCCTGGAACATGCAGAGGTGTTATTTTTCTCTTTTCTCATGCCCCTGTGCAGATGTAGTAGCCTGTCATGTATGATTGGCTAAGGACTAGCACACCATCCTTCTTGTGGTGAGATTTCTCAGCTGTATGTCAGATCAAAAAGCAGACGACTATTTAATTGAGACTATTTTATTAGAATAATGAGGAAAACAGACACATAAATAACTTTCATTAATGGACTCTTTTTTTCTTTTTAATAATCTTTTTTTAAAACAAAACAAAACAAAACAAAAAACAGTCCAATTAAACCTTAAGGAAAAGTCCCATCAGATTTGGCAAGGATGATGTCAACAAGGACTTATAGAATAATGTCATAGAATTCTATGGGAATTCCTTCACGGTCCAGGAAGTTTTGATTCTTGGATGATGTAAAAATGAGCTGTTGGCACCATAGCATTGAAGTAAGCAGAGCAGTTACGGACTTTGCAGCAGAGAGTTAAGGTCCAGCCAAGCCACCAGTCAATGAGTGTGCAGCACTATTTTCTGTCAGGCCGCACAGGGACCCTCAGAAAATTACATCTATCTTGTTGGTTATAGTTTGTACCTGACTTATTTAAGTCCTTTCCTGCAAGGGAGGCTTCTAGTTATTTCTCTCCTTCAGTCTGTCTTTGCCTTCCTCTGTTTACTTCCTTCTATCTCTTACATGGCCAGCTCATTCGGAACATATCTGTTGCAATCCTGCAGAGACTCATTTTCACTTTTTTTTTTGAAAAATCAAAATCTTTGGAATTACAAGTTCCCAATACTGAACGTTCAATAACAGATGAAAATTACACAGTGCATGACAATGAGGAGCAATGATGCACTGAGCTTGGAGCATGGCAACGTGGGCACCAATGAGCTGATGTTCGGACCACATGGAACAATCAGGGCAAGTACTAAAAAAGCAAGAAAGAAAAGTGAAAGAAATTTGGGAAGTACAGCAAAAAAGACTGGGGAACGCAGTTTTCTCCTCAGAGAAGGAACTGCAGGAGGAACAACCTTCCTGCCTTTTGAGTACAAAGTAAGGGCAGAAGGAGTCAAGTTTCTGCACCATGGGCATATTTAGGAAAACCATCAGGGACTTGAGGGTTCCCATACAGGGCCAAAAAACTTGATCATTGAAGCGAGCCATGCTTCCGAGGGGAATTATTCCTGGCAAGCTCAGGTTGTGCCCTCATGTGGGGCAAGCAGGGAAAACGGTGACAAGTAAACCCCTCTGTGCAGCAAAGGCAGCCGCTGCCTCGATAAAATCCTCTGTCACCTAGCTAATGCAGATGCAGCAGCAGCGCTGTCGCCAGCTTGCTGGCACTTGGCACTCGTTTAGTTGCCGCCTAGATTTGCTGGGAGTGGGGTTAAGCGAGGGCACGATGTCCCTGTCCCAGGATCTGCATTGCGTGCTTTGCGGAGGGAGCCCTGCATGCTCCGCCAGCACACGGCGGCTGCCCCACTGGGTGTGGGAGTGGGAGGTGAGTGCCTGGGGTCACCTGCAGGAGCTGCCGCTGAGAGGGCCCTGCATGCACAGGGCACAAGACACAGGGCTGGGACACCTCAGGTCTTCAGTGACCTCCGTGGCCATCCCTTACGTAAGGGTCAGCTGCTCTCAGTCAAATCCTGCCAGCTGCCGACTTCAGAGTCGCATGTTTCCAGCGTGTGTCATCTGCATTGCCCCAAGAGGACGAGGGTTTGGCTACCTCCACTGAGAGCGAGGCCTGACCCCAGGCTTGCAACTGCTTGACTGAACCAAGGTCAGATGGTTCCCTGACTGATATTTCTTTAGTTTTTTTTTTTTTTTTAAAGTTTCTTTTTCAATGATGTCTTTGCAAACCTTGTCCTGCTTTTCCGTTATTATCTCAGGACTCACCAAGTGGGAGTTGAGTGAGTGGGAAGGCAGGCACACAGCTGCAGCAAAGCGCGGCTGGAGGATGGCTACTCAGGGTCAAACAGCAGGTAACATAGTTGTCAAATGTCTTCAGTGAAGTCAAGAAATATTCCTCCATTAACTCCCCTAAACCACACTCATAGTCAAACAATTTTTCATTTCCTGAAAAATTGTCATCAGGTTTGGAGGCTCTGAAAAGCCAACAAATGATGCAGGTTTGAATTTCCAGCTAGTGAGATATAAAATTAATCCAGAAGGGCTATATTTTATTCCTATATTTTATTCCTCCTCCTGGCCCCTTGTAAGCAGCTCAGAGTTCCCAATAGCCCAGTGTTGCTCCCCAGACCATCTTGGACAGCTTTGCTGTATTGGTGAATGCCCTGTGCAGAAGGCAGTTGCACTAGGAGGAAATAGAGCAAGAGGAAAAGTGTTGCTCTTCAATTTAGCTGGAGCTCTCTCCGATCCTGCTTTGGTCCTGCGTCCGTATCCAGCCTGTCCCGAGTAAAGCAACTGGCAGCAGGCACATGACTCGCACGCTAGATGGATTGTGTGTCACCCATACAGCTGCACATCCCTGACACACAGGTGTTGGTCTCGTGGCTGCCAGCTGCCCAGCAGCAGCCACATATTTGTGGCCAAGGGATGAAAGGGGAGCACCAACTCCTGCTTCATGTTAGGAGGTGGAGGGGCAGATTGAGGACAGATGGCCATTGTCGTGCTGTGCTGAGGAGAATGATGAAGGCATCGTGCCTTTCTGTAACATTACTGTGCAGGGACACGCTTGCATTGAGGCCCTCTATTGCCATCCCTTGGGTGGATGTGGACTGTCCCAGCATTAGGAATGACAGTCTCGTAATTCAGATGGCATTGAGACTGTCACTGAGGGGGTCTGCATAAGGTGCCATCTTGACAGGCACAGAAAATAATCATAGAAATAAAAATTTGCACTTCCTTAGGTAGGAAGTGATTGTGACCATGTAATTTTGCATGAAAAGAAAGAAAGTAAAGGCTGGTAACAAGGAGCAACGTTCTCTGCTTACATTGCTAGAGATCATGGACCAAAAAAACTCGAAGAAAGAAGGCAGCAAGGAAAATGTTGAGTGGATTTGGTTGAAAAATATTTTTTCATATGCATCAATAGCCAATCAAGAAGGAAGAAGATGTTATACCCAACCTGGTCTGAAGAACATAAACACACAGCAAGAGATACATGCACATAAAACATGACTGTATGAGGATTATGTGTGGAGATGTGCACACATATATAGAAGTGCTAGGCAGGAAATCACCAGTGAAGAGCTGCAATGTGTTCGACGAACAGTTTCTTGCACATCAGATATGTGCAGCAGTGGCTTTCAGTAATGGCCAAGAGCAAAACTGATTTTCATAGTTTTACTTATAACATTCTACATTATGAGTTTGACGTGTGCTTGTGGCCACGAAGGCCAATGGGATCCGGGCCTGCGTCGGGAGGAGTGTTGCCAGCAGGTCAAGGGAGGGGATCCTGCCTCTCTGCTCAGCTCTGTGAGGCCGTACCTGGGCAATTGTGTGCAGTTCTGAGCCCCCCCGGTACAAGAGGGACCTGGAACTTCTCGAGAGGCTCCAGAGTAGAGCAATGAAGATGATAAAGGGACTGGAGCATCTATCGTGTGAGGAAAGA
>JAVCKT010001116.1:0-14757 GCA_032273925.1 Rhynchotus rufescens | reverse complement strand
AGCCCCAAGGAGCAGAGAAACCCACCTGACAAAATGTCACAAGGAAAAAAGAAAAAGAAATAATCAATATGTTGAGTATTGATTTGCATTATTTTTTTCCCCCTTATAATTTGATACAGGAAAATGTTGATCGAACAGGAGAGGGAAGAGGAATATTTTAGAAGCCTGCAAGGGGCTTATGTGAATGCTTTAATGTTGGTGAGCTAATGCAAGGATCACAATAAATGCACAGACCAGAAGCTCTGTGTTTTTCAAAGGGCAGTGTCGAGTATTGATCTGTATTAGAAATGATAATGAGGTTATTTTGTGCCTCAGTGAAATACCTTAACTATTTCAGTGCTTGAAATGCATCAGAGTTAAAGTGCTGGAGCCTATGAATTTTTAATGCCTCTGACTCCAGTTCCTAATTTTTTTCTGTCTTTCCAATAGCTATTTCAGTTTTATATTCTTGGACTGTTGCAGCTAGTTCTTTAGACAGTTTCAGCTTCCCATTTCAACTCCTCATGAATAGTAGTTACTGAATCCCATTCCCAATAAAGGAGCTTTTCTTTGCAAGACATCCTGCAATGTCTTTCGTGTTTAAAATATTCTAATTAAACTGAATGAATGAAACTTTCAACTTTCCCAAATACAGTTTAAGAACAATGGTCACAGAGAGAACTGCAGATTCGTGGTGATTTATTTTGGAATTACTTGTTTTGATCAGTAGAAAATGTTTTCTAATTCTGTATGACTTAAATTATAAGTCATGTATAAATAAATTATTCATGTGAAGGCCATATTCTTATTTAGTCCAACAGCACAACATTTTGTAATAGGATTGAGATAGTGTGACACAACATATAGCATAGACATAGAGAGGGAAATTTTGTTATTACAATTTGCTTTTGAAAGGTTAAAAAAACCCCAAACTTACCATATAATTACCAGAAATCTGTTTCTGGTGAATCTTTTGTGTATATATATATATTTTTTCCTATCTAACTTACTAGTTGGAAAACAAGATGTAAGATAGGACATTCGGTTAAATTTGATTTCTGTGCTGTGCATTGAAAGATTTTGCAAAGATGATAACTCTTTTTTTTGTACTGAGACTATTCAAGTATCATCAGCCTATTTGCGCAGCTAAATATAATCCCTCTCTAGCTTTCTGGAATTCAAACTATCGTCATTCCTTTCTCTCTGTAGCTGTTCAGAGAGGAAAAAAAAAAAAAAAAAAGCCCACAAAACTACAAACAATCTCTCTGAGGCACTCCAAGATAAAGCCATCTCTCTTTCATTCAAAATTAATATCTGTCAAAAACAATGTAACGTGATTCAAAAATGCACTAAAACAAGACAGGCATGTATAGGAATTTATTGCTTTCCATACTATTCTGAATTGTGCAGTTAAATGTTAAAAATATACTTTGCTTGATTTAGTTAGATTTGAAACATCCCCAGTTTTATGGAATGGTAGAGAAAATGCTTCAAAAATATTTTGTTTGCCTCCATCACTTTCAGATGCAATAGGATAGATCTGTAGTTTTGCACCTATGATTTACACTGGTTGTTGACCCAGACTTGTAGGTTTAAGTGGCAGCATTCTCTCTAGAAAGTGCTGTTTCTGAATAACGAGCATGTTATAAATGATATCCCAAGGGCAAGGTATTAGAAATGGTTGGTGGTAGGAACTGAGGTTTTTATCACTGGTGTAAAAAGGAATTAGGCACCAGGATGTGCTTCTGGAAATCCTCCTGTTACAATTCATTTGTTTCTGTTTCTTCTTTTGGTTCCAGACCAGTATATTTCCCTTGGAGTCTCTTTAATGCAGATTAACTTTGGGGCCAATTGTGAGTTGAATTCTTCCTTTTGGTGCCATCCGTCTGGGATGGGATCTGTAGGGCTTGGTATGCAAAAACAACCACAGCTCTTTGGTGTTCTTAACAGGACCTGCGACATCTGAGGTCATGTCCAGCTTGTTTGGCTTAGCTGCTTTGCTCTTTCGACACTAAAATTAGTGCAGACGAGAAGTTATTTGTGGCCAGCAGCTGTTCTAGCTTCTTAACCTCTCTGGAGTTAGGAGTAGAGGGAGGGAGGAACAGAGGTTGCCACCTTCAAAGTAGCTTTAGGTATGTGGAAGAAAGGAAACTCAAAAATCAATTGCCTAGAGTGCTAGACAAGGATCGCTGTGAAGTATCTGGTTTCAAGAGCCCTGCGGAGCAATGCCTTCTCATCGCCCTCCTCACCCAGGAGGAGAAACAAACTCTGCTTTGTGATTTAAATAATCAATTCCTTGTGCAGCCAGGAGCAAACAAACAGCTCCCGCCCACACTCCGACTTTTCTTGCGTTGGGTTTAATCATTGATCAAAGCTAGCCCTGCTCAATGATTGCATCATGTTTGTTGACGTGAAGCTCACCCTGTGGTTTATAACATCTCAGCTATGCTTTCCCAAGCAACCACGACACCCCATTTATCACTATCTAGACGGAGATATTTTGAAACGCAGATAAGCTGTTAGCTATTAGAGCAACAGCCTTCAGGAGCTCCTTTTACTGATTTACAGCCTGTCCCAGGACAACTAGCTATTTACAGAGGTCTTAGAATGGGAGCTGGTTTTTATGAACCATGATCACACTTTCCGGTTGATTTCACAGGGTGCTTTGGTAGGATAAAAAAGGCAGCAGACAAAGTCCTGAGTTATTCTTGGCCCTGGCATATGCTCTGACCCGCCCCCCCCCAGCCCTGCTCCTTCCTTATTAATAACTATACTGAAATCATAATAATTTTTGAAATGTTCTATAGGATGTCCTGTTACTAACTTCTTTGAAAAAGAAAAAATCAGTTATAACTCTTTGTTTCCTATTATTTATCTGGGTTTCAATTCACAACAGGACATTGCTTTTTATGTTGTGTTTATTTATTCTCTTTGACAGTCTCCAGTGAATGATTCTGTGAAAAGTCCTTTGAAATTGCACATTATTTACACCCACCATATCCTCATTTTCCATTATTCTATAAACCTTTGGAATGCATTCTAGAAGGCCAAGGGGCCAGCTCTGCTGGTGTGATCCTGTCAGCTGATATTTATCTATGTGCACTGTTATTCTGCTTGTAATTGTGCACTCCCATCTGCTTCCCCACTAGTGAAGCAACCCTCCAAACATGCTTGCTGCAAAGCCATCCCTGGGTAATATCCAGTCTAGTTTTAAGTAGGGAGAAGAGATCTTGGAGAAGATCTCGTCTCAGGCTCTCTTCACCTGCCAGAAGAGCTAATTTCTGACATGCAAAAGGTTATGCAAGCAGCGACACATTTTGATTCATAGCTCTGTTGCCCCGTCAGGCCAGAACTGGTCTGATCAGTCAGGGTGTTGTAGACTTGTGGACAACTAGATTATCTGTCTGGCTCCCCTTTCGTAGAGCTAAACTGGAGGTGGTTCTCAATTTGATGGTAACAGGAGTCATGTGCTCTTCTCTCTTCGGGATGCAGTCTTGCCCACCTACGTCTTTCTAACACCCGTGCCAAGCCATGTTTTCCCCTTCCAGTTATCTGTGGCTTACTGAGGGCTCACTCTGCCTGTCCTTCCAGCTCTCTGGGCTCTTCTCCCTCCACCAGCTCCTCTCTGGGCTCAATGCAACCTCTCTTAACTACATAAGGGTTTCAAATGGGGAGCGTAACCCAGCAGCACTACTAAACACCGGGATTTGGGAATTGGAAAATAATGCTTTCCCGTGCACCAATGTGAAATGGCTCTAACAACATTACCTTCAACATAGCTGTACCAGCTGACATCACATAAGCAGTTGGATTTAAAATGTTCTCCCCTGTAATTCTGCAGTTTTACATGCACTGCGTTTCCAAAGGGGTTTATGCTATAGATGCATTGTTAATCTCTGGAAGGTTATAAGATTTCAAGCAGAGATCCTACAGAATTTCCTGTAAGCATTAGTACTAATTATCTCAAATTCAAATAGTTTCACAAAATCAAAGAGGAATTAAGATTTTAATTTCTTTCTTCCCTTTTGTTTTTCTTCATTATTTGACAAAGCCTAACGACTAATCCCATCTTAAACATGAATATAAAATAGACCTAACAGCTGTTCTGTCTGCTACAAAACTTTATTTAAGCAGGCATGGTCTGCATGTAATATGCACATGAAGGTCAAAGCTTGGGGACTGTGCTATAAAAATACAAAGCCTTGACACTATTTAATTATTTTTATTTGCAATTTTTTTTTCAACCAAGTTTAGTGAATGATTAATGGTGTTGGCTTAAAACAGGCGTAGTGCTGGCAAGTGTTGTGCAAATGTCAACGTTGCAAATGTACCTCTGTCCTGACCTGCAGCACCTCTGCTATTCCCGTTTCCCATCACCCTGGAAGAGAGCCTGCCAGTCCCACGGCTCTGTGCCAAATGGACTTCTGTTTTTCTCAAGTACGCAGCACTTGGAATTAAGTTGGAAGGGACATTTGGACTCCAAAGCCTGGATGGTTTTGCTTTGCTACTGTGCAATGGAAGCAGATGGGTTTTTGGATATGAACTTTCTTCAGATTAATTGTTTTTTACATGGACTGTGCATTTTCAAAATTCTAGTCTGGATTTTGTCCCATTGTAAACTGAAATTAGAAACAAACTGGTCCTGCTTGTGCTGTTATTCCTACACAGGTGTCTGAAAGGCAGCCCTTGATGGAAGGTAGGAATGGGATATGGACTTTACCTCTAGTGTCTTATAACAGGAAAACTGCTTGGAATTTCTTTAATGTGAGGAATTTTTGCATCCCCCCTCTCGACACCTCCATTGGTGCTGGTGCTATCCCATCGGGACAGACGGGACTCCGCAGCAGCTCTCTGCTCCCTGCTCATAGCTCAGATGCATTGGGTGCTGCAGAAAAGTTGCCTCATCCCCTCTTAGGCTAGGTTTGCTTAGGACAGTGACCCAGCTGCTGAACAAATTTTCAGCAAAAGCCAAATTTTGAGTGAACTAAAAGTACCTGAATGGATCTTTGTTTATGTGTGGGAGCCATGCAAAAGCTCAGTGTTTTTATGTGAACAGGAAAAGCTTGTTGTTTTGAATGGAATTTTCCTTTTTCCTTTCTGTCACTCTCTTCCTTTTTCCTTTCCTTCCTTTGGAAAAGAAAAGGGCAGTCTGAAAAAAATCCTATTAAAAAAAAATTACCTGCATCTGGACAATTTCAAAAAGTAATGAGAAAACTGGAGAGGTAGAAAAAACTCCTAAGCACTGCTTTACTACTTCCTGCCTGGAAGAGATTTAGAAAGTATTTAGAAAATGGGAAAACTCTGTGTTTGTCTCAGTGTTTCTCATGGAAGGTATTTTTTCCTGACCAGAATTTTTCCGAGGGATGTATTTTGTCAAGAGAATTTTATCCTAACATTTATTTTAACCAGCTCTTTTCTTTTGTTTTGAACAAAACATATACCCATATCAGAAATTTGAAATGATGCTCATGCCAACTTCCTTATAAATAGTGTCGAGCTTCAACAAGCTCAGGTAATGTGTCTTACTGCATACGGGCCAAGTCTTAGTGCAGATGAACCACAGAAGACAGATTTGTATCCAGATCTGGATTTCAGACACTCTGGATTTAGAGTTAATACTTTGGTTTGGCTCTAAACTGATGATTTTAAATCTTCATATTTCAAACCGTTTAATATGGACATCCTTCTCTTTCTATGCTGAGTACATCCTGGTGAATTCTATATGTTATTTTGGTTGCTTCCAGGAGTTTTGAAGTAGGCCTTATGCAGAGCAGTTCTCAGCTGGCTCTCTTAACTAAGTTTTCAATTAAGATATTATTTCTGTTTGCATGTGCATGTAAGCTTGTGCGTCCATTAGTGATATAATAATGCATTTCCTCCACTTTTTCTGGTGACAGAATGGCTGCTGAGGACGTACCGTGCTCTAAAACAATTTCTGCTTCACTGTTGACCTTCTTTCCAGCCTTTGCCAATTTTTTCATAGCTGTTTAAACAATAGCAGGAGAAAGCCTTTCAGGCTACTTGTGAATTTGCAATCGGATCATGTACTGTGTGTCTTTGAAAAGGAAAAAAAAATACAAAGACAAAGACTGAATGTGATAGAATTTTATTCAATGCATTGGCATGAAGTGTAAATACATACTGCATACAGATACTAAACTTTCCTAGCTCTGATATGAAATAATTACCCTGGGGAGCTCTATGTAAAATAAGTCCTATATAATCACTCAAATATGGATGATGTGATTCAGGTCACCTCTTCTTAATACTAAAGGTCATCCACCAAGTATAAACGTGAATGTTTACTTAGTAACAGATTTTATTTTACCTTAGAAACAGAAGTGAATGCTTTTTAAAAGTTAATGCCAATAACTATAATTTTTGTGAAGCAGAGAAGATAACACAGTTTATAATTTTTCAGTCATATCATTTTTTTTGAGCCTGGCTTTTTATTTGGATGACAGATTTCATTGCAATATTTGGTGTCCTCCATGAAATAGGACCCTCATCTTACAGAGGTCTATGGCCAGTCAGTGTCATCACAGGACTTGGTTTTCACATTTGGACATGTGAAGTGAGTTGTATTGTGCAGAAGCTTCTGGTCTGTGTCCACTACCACTCCCTATTCTTCACTGGGATGATAATTCCCATTATATATAGAGAATGGTGTTTCAGACTTGTGTACTCCAGCATAAGGATTTGCATTCCTTATTTGCAATTTGTAAACTTCTTTTCTGAAGTTTACAAAGATTAATTTCTTAAATTTTGTTTCTGGCCAATCTCTTCCTTCCAAGCCCTACAAGACCTGAAACAATTCCCAAATAAAGGTATTTTTAGGGTGGCTTTTTCATTATTTTCAACTAAACTTGGAGCAAAAGATGTTCAGATGTGGTCTTCTTTTCAAAAAATATAATTCAGTTGTCTCTAGAGAACATCCATATAAGTATTTATGTACTTTTCCCAAAGTGTTTTGGAGGTGTAAAATGAGATATTCTGAGAGCGCTGAAGAATTACTGTAGAAAATTAGGAAGTGATTGTTTTTTCTTTTTTATTTCATAATTCATTAAGAGCTAAATTGTGGCCTTCTGGTATTGGAAAGGCGGTTTATCACTGACTTTGTCACTAAGAAGATACAGGTAGATTCAAAGTCCAATAGCCATTTATACCATTTATACCAGTTATGGCTAACTGTTTTAGGGTGAAAGTGAAATGGATTTGCTGGCAATCCTGTCAGAGAATTATCCTCCTTCCCCAAGTGGTATGCTAGAACTTTTTTTTTTTTTTTAATTTCAATTTGTGACACTTGCTGTCTGGGGATCATTTGTCTGTAAAGGAGCCAATCAAGGTTTCTGCTTAATCTCTCCACAGCATGGCAAGCCCCATCTCCTAAGTGCTGTGCTTCCAGGAAAGCTGTCCTGTTGGCAGCTGATCTGCTTCTCACTGTGGCAGCGTTGTTTCCAGTCTCTGAAGCAATTCCTAGAGTGGTGGTGGCACGTAATAGCGCTGTATATTATGTTTTAACTCAAAAATAATCTTGAACTATAGGCCTTAAGGTAGTTCTCTGAATTTACTGAAAGCCAGCAACTTTTTTTTTCTTTCTGTTTTATTTTTTTTTCTTTTTCCCATTTAAATGTGGCTGGAGGTGACACTTTTTTTGCTGATTCTAGAGGAGCCTGAAACATCTCTGTTCTCTCTGTCTTCTTCAGCTACCCACACACTATTTTTCTTAAAATACGTGGACTAAGCTGACTGGAAAAGAGAAATATTCAGAGGAAAATTGTGTGTGCTTTTGTAATTCAAATTAATTTTTAGGGCTCATTCAAATTCAACTCAATCTTTGCATTATCTTGCAGTGGAGATGACAGAAGCCCATAGCGATGGCATAAACTTGAGGTTTTGATTAAACCAGTTCAATTTCCCAATACTTTAAACAGGCTATTTCTGTGATTTGAACAAGATCTGGAGAAAAAAAAAAAAAAAAGATCAGTGGGAATGAAAAATTGTCAAAAGATAGTCAGCAATAGAAACCAAAAGAGAAAGGAAAGGAAACAAACTTTACAGCAATTTGAGTCTCAGCTTCAATTCTGTTCCATCAGGGTCAGCAAAGTGATAGGCCAGAAGTAAAATTATAGTGCAGAAAGGTCAGAGGAAAGAAATCAATGATGAGGAAAAGTGAGTTTGAAGAGAGTGGAAAGGTCTATCTGTTTTACAAGATGGAGGGAAAATAAGTATTAAACTGGTTTGGAATGATAGCTGAGATATTTCTTGGCGCTTTTCAGAAAGCTTTGCTTTCCTAGAGGGAAAAAAAAAAAAGGATTAGGAAAGCAATTGACCAACTTTACCTAGTTGCAAAAAACCGACTTATCCCAACCCCCCCCAAAAAAACCCCAACCCCCCCCCAAAAGTCATCATGAAGCTTTGCTTCTGTTTGAGATATTAACATGAGAGAGCAAACAAGAAGTGGAAGATGGAATGTCCTAATGAATATGCTTAGAAAAAAGGCAAATAAATCAATTGCTTTTTGTAGATGCTGGAAAAAAAAAAAAAAAGCAGGGCACGTAAGTTTGAAGGCTGAAATAATGTTAGAAGCCTAGGAGCCTATGAAAAAATAAAATAAAACAAACACAAATGGTAATGCATAAGGGGCATATTACTGCCTGATGGCACATACGTTAGACTCCGGCAGGAAGCATGTGCACAGCTTAAAAGGAAAATATGTGCGTTTCAGATTTCATGGAAAGTGACAGTACCATATGTAGTGGTTAATGAGTTTGTAGTTTGCTAACTATGCCTAAAAAAGCTTATACAGCTGCTTAGTGAGATCAGCTAGGAAAAGCTATTCCTAAATCTTTTGGTGGGTCGTTGCTTCAGAGAACGAAGCGCTTCAGATCTCTCAGCCAGGACTGTTATGATTTTTCCTACCACTAGCAACAATATCTAGGAAGTTGAGTCCTTGGCCCTTTGTGCTGGGTGCTATACAAACATGAACAGGAACAAAAGACCACTCCAAGGAGTGTGTTTTGTGGCAGATTCTTCCTCAAAGACATACTCTGTTAGCCTAAAAATTGACTGATAGCTAAAAAATAATATAGATGTTTGTTGCCTTCAGTGGCATTTACAGAGGTTCTCAGCAGCCGATTGACTTACTGTTCAGTGGAGCCACTCATGGCTTCAGTGGAGTCACGCTAGCATGAGTCAGGAGGGACTCAGGCGGGATGTTGAGCTTTGATGGAGTTGTGAGATGTTGAGCTTTGATGGAGCTGTGAAGGCTTAGTTGTTTGGAAATCATCTGTGTTTGTCATTAGAATCCGTGATCTTCGCTTTTCCCATTAGTGAGATTGTTATGAACCCCCTGTAAACATTCGTTGTAAAAATCAAGTTGTCTGAAAATGGAAATGTGATCAGAAGAGCGTTCTGCACAAGATGACATCAAATCACTGAAACAGCTGCAAGAGAGAGCAGGGAGATGTGTGATGTGTTTGGATTGCGGAGAATTAACAAACAAGATTTTGATTATCAAAGGCAGGTGCAAAAGATGTGCTTTTCTGCAGCTACACTTCAACATATATATTGACCACATGGTGCATGAAAGTGGATCAAGTAAACTGCAGCAGCAGTGTAAAAAAACACATAATGATAGTACAGAGAGAACAATCTAAGCAGGGAAGAATAGATTAAGGCAGTCTTATTTGCACGTAATTTGTTCCTTTGTGAAAATGCTGAAGATCTTAAAAGCCTTGGTAAATGCCTTTAAGGGAATATGACAGAGAAAGGACCAAAAAATCAATAGTCTTGATTCTTTTTCTCCTAGTTTGCATTAGTGTAACCTACTGGCTGAATCTGTGTAATTTGGATGTCATCTAAATTTGCAGTTCAGACAGACTACTAAATGTAGCTCAACAAGACAGAGCCTTGTCTGTCTGATTGTGACTAATGTAGAGAAAATGAGGTGTCTGATAGGGAGTTCAAAACTGCCATTCCTCATGTAAACTGGAGATTTCAATTTTTCATTCCTTTTCAGTTAGAAATTACATCAGGAAACAAAGCACACATGGAAAATGCACAGGAAATCTGGCTTTTGCATTGACCATTTCTTTGCAAATGCTGCAGCCTTCTTTGATGTCACAAAAGATTAACCAATTAGTGAATTAGAGAGAAAAATGATTTTTGGGGGGTGTCATTAATCAAGATTATTTCCTTTACCCTGGGGGGAGGAAATACCATAGGCAACAAGCTGTAATAATGCTCAATGAGCTCTAATTTATTTGAACTCCTTTCTAGGCAGAAGCTATGCAACTTCTGAATGCATTTGCAGGTCTGGCCTTTAAACCGCTTAGGCCTGGCCAAAGAAATTGTACAGGAAATTAGTTTCAGCCCCTTTAATGGCCAGGGTGGGCCATGAGAAAGCAAGACTTCAAGGCAGTGATGGAGAAATGGGTTGACACAATGACAGCCTCTTACACATCTCTTTTCATTGCCTACAGAAAGACATAAGATCCTTTTAATTGCTCATTTTCTACCTGCCATAGAGGACAACAGGAGGAACAAAAGAGAAAGAAACAACCCTTGTCAGATGATCCTAAGGATCTTGCTCGCACAGAGGCTTGTCCCAAGGCACTTTGTAGTTCTCTGACATGTTCCGCTGCAGCCCCATCTCGTCTGGTGAGTGCTAGGAAGAAGGTGGGGAAATAAATGCTAATTCCTCCAGCTGCTGTCTCACTACAAGTGGAGACTGTGATCAGGAAACACTTAGGGATGTGCTTGGCTGCCCCTGCAGGGCAGGGCAGCTGAAGTCAATATCTTCAAAGATACTCTGATAGTTTTATTTGAAATTTCAACTTTTTGCTCTGCGTTATATTTTCTTTTGCCTAAGTGTTTTCATTGAAATAGGAAAGTTATTTCTGTCCCAGCTACATCTACACTTCCATCTGGCAATTTCAGTTTGTTCCTGACAAGTTATTTTATGGATGTCACCTCTGCCTTAGCCAGAACATCGTGCTATGTTGGAGTTGCTCTTCAAGTGATGAGATACAAGGAAGGATGGGTTCCTTTAGACTCATTGGGAATGGATATTTCACGTGGACTGGCATCTAGACAGTGAGAGAAATCAATCAGAAAAGATTAGTACAAACACATACTGTGACAGAACCCAGAGCAGTGTCAGCTCTAGTGCAAGGTCCAAGCCTGTGCTTGGCTGCATCACTGCTCCCTCCTTGCTTCCTGAAGGCAGAAGGTCCCAGCCACTCCTGGTGCCTTCTAGCTCAGGCTTGCCAAGGCTCAACTCATTTCTTACATCAGTTGTGGCCTTGTGCCCCAGTGGTCCCTAGAGGCAAATGGGAGGAAATGACAGAATGATTTGGATGAAATACTGTCATTCTTTGTGGTGACAGGTTGTGGCCTGGATTCTATGAGAGAGAATGGGGGAGAGAGAGAGAGAGAGGGAGAGAGAAAAGGGAAAGAGAGAAGGCCTCTGTTGTGCAATTTAGTATTAAAGCCATAAAGAATCATACAGCTGACTTGAAACTAAAGAGCTATTAAAATATCAGTTAAAGAGTCATTTTTCTTTCTGGAAATGCTTGTGAAGTCTATCTTATGTTTGCAAATGAATGTTTCCAACCATAAGTGCAAGAAGTTATTTAAATTAGTTGAGATTCTTGTCTAAACACAGGAGAATTGTGATTATGAAAAGAAATCTCCACATATCAGCACAAGAGTTGAGATAAAAATGGTAAGAGTTTGCAACTTCCATTTCAAGACTAAGCTCTGCCTCCTAAAATATTTTGCTTCATTCTGAAGCTGAAAATGTTAAATGCAAAGGCAGGATTTCAGCCTTCTTCCATCTTCACACTCCTCTTCCTCTCACATACTGCCTCTGTGACATACATGGCCTAAATGGCAGCAAACATGACTCTGTCCCATGCATTGATTCCATGACCACAATCACTTCTTGTCCTCCTTGTGCGAAACTGGACAGACAAACTTGGGACTCAAAAGTTACTGTATTTTTCTGTAGTTGTGGAATGAATAGAGCAGACAGTGCAGACAGTGTTACAGCTCTTCAGAGGCCTGGTCCAAAAACGCTTTGAAGGCAAGAGAAAAAAAAATCTCATTGAATGTAGTGCCTTTTGGATAGGACTTTGGGGATTCCATCCATAAATTCTTATATAAAATATATAAAGCTCCCCTAATATATGCAGATCTTTTCCTTTTGACTCTTTATTTATGTAGGTATCCCAATGCAACTTTAGAGCAATTACTTTATTTGAGGTTTAGCTGTATTGATCATCTGAGTATCAAGTAGAAAGTAAGAAGCAGAAAGTGGGAGATAGAAAAGGCACACCAGAGATCAACTTAGCTGAAATACTCCTCCTGCTGCAGTCAGGGGGAGGTTTATCTTGTATATGGGACTTCATCTAGTATAAAAGCCACCCACCTCTGTCTGCCTCCTGCAGCTTTTGAGGGCTTCTTCATTTTCTCATACATAATAAAGCAGGCTTGTCCTTTAGGGAGGAAAAAACGATTAAAAAAATGACCTCATCCGTGAAGAAGAGTATGACTGCCTAATTCAGGAGGGGAATGCTCGGAAATACAGACTAGCTCTGTGACAGTACAGAACAGTTGGTAAAACCCATCTGTCCTAAGTGTTGAGTGCTTGAGTGAAGCAAGGAGGACTGAGAAATACCTGTGCCTAAATGCCTGGAATTTGGTTTCCTTTCTGGAGAAGCCAAGTAGGAAAGTAGACTTAGCTTTTACTCATCCTGCAGTTAGTTTGCTTTTGGCTTGTTTCTTTTTTTCTTCTTTTGAGTAAGATTAAGGGTTAGCTCACAACCAGCTTAAAGTTAGAAAGTTTTAGGACATTATTATCTTTGGGTGAGATCATTTTCAGAAAAGGGCTAGTGCTTACTCCTCTCCCTTTCGGACAAGAAATATCATCAAGAATGATATTGCCTAAGGCAGGCTAGCAGCAAGGGGGACTGGGAATAATGAGAAAAAGGTCCCCATTCTTCAGGCTACCTTGAGACACTGGAAATCTTCCCACCGCCTAATGCCTCCATTTCCCCTGCCTATGCAATATTCTACAATTAATGTTATTTCGCCTAGCACACAACGTGCATGCTGGAAAAAGGTGGTGTTTTCTTGGATATACTACAAATGACTTTTATTTTTTTTAATAGCTAACTGTCTTTTATTCTGCTTTTTCAACTATTTTGTGATTTTATTGTTGGATTTTGGGTGGAGCAGGAGGTTCCTCAGCTTCTGTGTAGTGCTTAGTGTCTTCTATCTCGTTCAAACCATATATTCTTCCTTATTCTCCTTAGTGCTTTATCTCTGCTTCTGAGTTCTTTATTATTTTTATTTTCAATTTATCTTCATTTTCTTCTATATTTTTTCAATATTTCAACCTTCCTTTATTTTCTCTATTTTATTTTTATTTTTCAGTTTCGCTTTTTTCATCTGCTCCCAGTTTTATCACAGTCCCTGCTCTTTTCTTTCCCTTCCAAAGCTCTATAGTGAGGAGAGAAGTAAAAGGATTTCTGCTCAGCTGATGTTGGCTGGCATCAATCTCAGAAAAGCGAGTGTTTTTGAAGAACTTTTTCCCTGCTAAAAATTCATTATGCATCTATAAACAGTGTACTAGGTTGGAACAACCTTTTACTTGCTTTAGCTCTTTCCAGTGATTTTGGAATGTTTAAAATGTAAAATGTAAAATTTTAAAAATTCCTTTTTCTATTTGCAGATAAGCTTGTTATATCATTGTCCTGCAGTACCTTGTATAGTTATTAATCTATTGACATTTATGACTTCTGAGTTAAACTTATTTGACAAAGAAAAGGAAACTCCTAGTGCCTCCAGCTTTGACTGAATGCTGGAAACAGGGTGCAGCCTGGTGAGCCTTTCAAAACGTGTTTTAAGGCTTTAAATTCTGCCCTTCTGACAGTGCAGCCCTCAAGAGCATTTTCTTGAGAAGGAAACACAGGACTGTGTTCTAGGTGTTACACTGCAGCACTATTTTTTTCTTCACCCACTTGGCACCTTCCTTATGGTGACTCAACTGCATCCAGTTCCTCTCCTGCTAGTCAGTGTGCAGAGGAATTTAGGACTTTTCCCATGCTCCAGGTGTTCCTCAATGACAACATGAATACCCTCAAAATGAGTATTTCCTTCCTTTTTCTGCCTCCTTTGGCCATGCCATCAAAGGTAGTTTCCCCAGGGCATTATTATTCCACAGAAGAAGATAGGCTTGGAGCTCACTGCAGGACCTGATGGATATCCTTAAAGAAGCTCACTGGTGCTCTGGAGCACCTGGGTGCTCCCAGGTCTGCACTCTGCTCCCTCTGTACAATTTGTCTTTTACCAGCACAATCCATCCATTTGCTAGTAAGAAAGTGTCTTCCCCAAATGATACAGTAATATTGGGAATGGGGCATATGATCATATCATACTGATATGTTTAGTTTCATATTAATTTTGACCTATAATCTTCACCATCTGAAAAATAATCAGCAAAACAGAGGCTGCTTTCTTGGGGGGAGGGAAATGTAAAGAGGCAGCCACACACTCATTTAGCTCTTTCCTTTGACGTTCTATTTCTTTAACTAGCTACTTTAGGAAGATCTGACTTTACATGATAAGGCCATAAATTTGATGCACAGATGGTCCAATCGTCTTTGTAATTATTGTGTTGCGCCATTAGGTACACAAGGGTTTCATTTGTTTAAAATATATTTTTCTTGTAATTGGAATCTGCCGTGGTGCATTGGTTTGTCTGTCTGCTGG
>JAVCKT010001113.1:12191-35010 GCA_032273925.1 Rhynchotus rufescens | reverse complement strand
GGAGAGACTGAGTGAGTTGGGCCTGTTCAGCTTGGAGAAGAGAAGGCTGAGAGGGGATCTGATTAACATGTATAAGTTCACGACGGGACATTGTAGAGAAGCAAACTTGCTGAAGAAACACTCTGCCCTATTGTCCATCCTACCAGCCAGTTTATTAATGAAGATGTTAAATCTGTTGTCTTTGAGAGAAGTGATGCCTGATAGGGCTGCTAAGCTCTGTTCATTGTAATCTGTTGGAAGATGAACAGAGATGGAGCGCCCATCGATGTCCATGTATGAACGGTGCCTCTCTCACAGTGTTGCATGACAGACGCCTAGAAGACAAATTGAATTATGTAGCTCTTGTAGAGATCATCAGTGTGCAACTTGGAGACAGCTGAGAGTGAAGAGGAAGGCATGGGGGCTTGGGGTTTGGAGGGGACCATTTGACTCTACCTGAGCTGCTAGAGGATCCACAAAGTCACATATTCTCAGCCGTTGAGAAAGCTACCAAGGACTTCCAGGATAAACTGGCAATGAATCAACTTACAGACATTCAAGTGGACTTCAGCTTGTGCATCAAGGTCAGTGGATGGAAGCCAAATGACTCTGAATGGCTGTGGAATTTGCCATGTTGCTTACATTTTTTTGTTGTAGTAGCACACCAGAAAAGGAAGCAGGTGCTAGAAAGGAAGATGGGTGCAGATCATTGTAAACCTACTAATTCCAGACCAATTTCTTGCTGAAAAACAGTGGTTGCGGTACAACCCATGACAAACCCTGCAATGAAATTCAGTTTGTAAAAATAGTGAAATCTGTCAAAACTGTCTAGAATAGGACAGCTGGACGCTGGTATATTAAAAGATAAAGAAATGGTCATAAAAATAAATACAAAATAGAAGAGGACTGCAAAATATACATGGAAATCACTCACTAGGGTGAATAAGGGAAGAGACATTAAGTAGGAGGGGAAATCTTTGAGGGTAAAAAGGTCAGTTTTATTTCTAAGTCTGGATGACAAAAGAACAATTGTGGGAGTTTGCTACCAAGAACATAGTGCGTAAGAATAGCAAACACTGTAGTCAGAAGATAAGTCAGGCAAGATAGTCTGAAAAGTGAAGGATTCCAAAACTGAGCTGTCTTCTGCACTTAAAACTGGTGGGAAGTGTGTCCTGCTGCACAAATGGCAAAAACAGGGACTGAAAACCAGACATGTTGTTGTTCAGGTAAGAGGTGAACTCAAAAATCCATATGGGCAGCATTATGGCTTCTGACTTCCTGGCCAGGAATAGTTTAAGACACTGGGAAATTCAAACATGAAAATTATTTTTAAAACATGTTTTACACAGTGTTTTGGGAACTGATTTTTGAAAAAACTAGTTAAACTGTTTTATGAGACTGTTCTAGTAGCCATTCACTGTGAAAGTTATCTGTAAAATTAAAAATAGGGACTGATCAAGCTACACCTTGAGACCAGTATCTGAGCTGGTCTGAGCTGCTGGAGGTCCAGTGGAATCTAAACAAGGAATTTCATTTTCTTGCAGATACACATATCCACCAACGACAACCAGATCCATCTTTGGGATTTCCTTGCAAGCTACAGGACCCTACTAGTTGGCCAACTATTTATACGAGAGAAGGATCCACTCTGTGTGTGGCTGTGCATGTCGTGCTGTGCTCTGCTCTCCATGTGCCCCCTTCTTGCAATGGTCTGAACAAGATTTTGAGGAGGATGTTCTTGCTGTACAACAAACATCTTTACCACAGCAAAGCTCATTGCTGTGTGGAGAAACTAGTTTATCACTGATCTCACTGAACTTTCTGAGCTCGCTTCATTTCCAATTCAGTAAGAGCTAAAAATAATATTGTGGATAATCTGATTGCTGATCAGTAGATATCCTGGCCACCCCCTGCCTCAGAACATGTATCGCACGTACACTAGACACACAAGCAACACAGAAGCTCCCCAGGAGCAGAAACTTCTCGCCTAGGATGGGGCAACATCTGGGGACTGTGAAGGCTGCCAGTGTTACCCTGAGCAGCTGATGGGGCACAGAGACCTTCCTAAAACAAAGGGCGAATGTTCATCTCGTTCCCTGACTTCAAGCCAAGTCAAAGGGAAATAATAAATAAATAAACCTTTGGATTTCATAGGTACAGGAGAAATCTTGGAGAAAAGAAAACAGGAAAGCATTTGTGATATTAAAAATAGATTGCTTCCTGGAAGTAAGAACCCTGATCTGCTTTTTGACTTGTTTTTTTTTCATGTTAAATGCCGAATCATAGAAAAGCACAGCCAGCGAGCTCTTGACTTGATGTGGACTTTCCCTGAAAAACAAAGCTTAATTTTTAATTTGTTTTAATCTATACATAGATAGCTAGACAGACAGACAGATTTTATACAGATATATTTAATATATATAATTCTTTGGTTTAGAAAAGGTTTAGAAAGATTTAGAAAAATAAGCAATTATAGACTCTGATGTGAAAGACTGGCTTCAAAGCCAGTATCTTATTCAAAGCCTGTATCTTAGTATTAAAAGTGCTCAATGCTGTGAGTGAGAGCAAGATAAATAATCCCCTTGATAACGAATGCCCAAGAAAATTAGTGTTATTCAGAAGAGAAGGGCATTTCCAGTTGAATCCCCCCAAGAAGCAGGGGCTTCAAAATAAGAAGTTTATTTAATACAGATATTTATGGTTACATTCCAATACAAAACATACAGAGCATGCAGAGAAATGCAGCTATTTCCCTTCTCCTTATAGCTGTGCAGCGGGCACAGAGCTGGCTGGCAGAGCTTGCTAAGACCACAGCAGTCCAGGGCTGCTGCTCTGAGCTCCCCGTTAGTAAGAGACAAGTTTTATGCTTGTGGTTTTCATGTCCAAGCAGCTCAAGTGCAAGAAGCAGTTGTCTCATGGAGTAATCGTGAGCTCTCAGCACAGCTTTCCAAGGGAAAAGGTGACGAGGGGGACAACTCTTCCTCTGCAGCTGCCAAACCAACCCTTAAATTCACTTGCCTTAAATCTTAGCATCTTTTGAGGCAAAAGTTCAGTTATTTGTTCTGGTATCTCATCGGTAGTCCGTGAGGATCATAGGTGTAACAAACAGATGCAGTGCAAACCTGCTGCGATGTGGGGCAGTCTGCATCACCTGAGAACCTACATGCACAGCAGGCAAATGCCCAAAGAGGAACAGTCGCCTGCCTGCAAAGGCCGGGCACAGAGGAGGCTCCATCCAAACTGCACTGCCAATGCTTTGCTCATTTTTTCTGCTTTTCTCTGTTCCTAAAATTACAAATAATAAAAAAACCTAAAAAAGTAGAGGCAAAACTTGCAAGTGGTTTTTGATTTTTTCTTATTAACAACTTCTGTTACTCTGAAGATATGGTGCTAGAAAATACTTTCCAAACTGATGTCCCTTGTGGCATAATTATGATTATTAATTATATCTCAAAAACATCCTTTGCCTAAAAATAAGTGTAGATGTTGTTAATGCTTTTGCAGCTTTCCACCTGGGAAGCATTAGAATGTATCAATTTTCCTCTCAAAGAGTCACGGCTGTAATAAGTTTTAAAAATTATTTATTTCCTTTTACAAAGTCATTCAAGTATGACTTGAATGTTGTTCCTCTTTCCGTTTGAAGCGCAGCCTGAGCTTTCCGCCGGCTCTGGAGGGCTCTCTGCCTCCCAGGGCGGCTTCGGGCACCGACGACCCTGGAGGAAACAGGAAGACGTCGCTCACGCAGCCCTTCTGCAATGCTGGTTTTTTCAGCGTTGGAACAATGGTAGTTCCTAGTGTGCTTCGGACAAGGGAATCCAGCAATGGGCAAACATCCCTGAAGATGCTGCATATTTTTGTGTGTAGGAGTTGTCTCATTCGACCATTGAATTAGGCCCTGCTCTAGGTCCGGCACAAGGAGCAACACGGACTCATGCTGCCGTTTCAAATCTCTGCCCTCCATTCCCACCTCCCAGCTGGGGGAATACATTTCCAAACCTTTACGTGAACAGCTGCACATAGGCCTCCATGAATGCACGTTCATCACTTGGGTGACACCAGGGTATCATTGCAAATAAAATCTTGCATGACAGTGGAAAAAAATACCTTCAGAAATAGACTAGTAGCATTTTATATTTGTCGAACTCTTTGGCCAAGTGCATTTCTGAGTCTCGGTGCAGCTTGAGGCACATTGTGCCTTACTGCCCTGGTGATCCCTGGAACACAGTCTAATTCCCCATGAAATTAAGTGTTTATATGCACCTAAGTTGGGTCCTCACGCTTTGGCTAGGATAAACACTGGCCAAAGTGGCTTATACAGGAAGGTTGTTTTCCTTCTGAAAGATGATCCCTAAAGTAACTTCAATCAGCAGAAGTGCAAAGATGAATGATGATTTTCTTTTTCCAAACATCTTTCAACAGTTTGGTTTGAAGTGCCATTCATAAGTTATGCCTAATTGCCATAAATGAATCACTTGTCTTTTGCAATTAATTACAAGTTTTTATTAGTCAAACTTTTTTCTTTTTTTTTTCCTTTGGAAAATACTGAACTGTCTGGCATTTTTATTGGACTGGATGATCTCTAGAGGTCCCTTCCAACCTTAACCATTCTATGATTCTGTGATTCTTTGATTCTTGCCATTACCCAGGGGAAATTCATATGCGTTTAGAAGAAGCTATTCAGAAATGAAGGGTGCCAGAAGCTAACAGTACCTAATACTGATTTGGACATGTTTCTGCTAGGAAAAAAACACAGCAGGACTTAGAAAAAAAATAGAAGCCCAAGCAGGTGATCAGGATGGGTGCAAACTGATAGCAGCAGAAAGAGAAGGAATGGCCAGTCTTACCAAATGAGGAGTGCTGAGTGTGGGAGACTAGGTGGGCAGCAGGCTGGGAGTTCACTATCCCAACTCAGCGCAGGACATGAGGCTGGTCAAACTGCTCAGCTCACAGAGTGCATGAGTTGATCTTTCCCCTGAAGGGTGGCCTCCTGGGGCCTTAACAGCTGATGCAAAAGAAGATCCTGTTTCTTAAGAGAAAGTCACCAAATGCTTAAGTGAAAGTCAAAACAAAATACTAGTTTCAACTCTATAGAGCTTCAAGTTTCAGCTTGCTATGAAGGCCACGGTCTCCTTACTGCAGAGAAAGGCATTTTTAAGAAGATATAGAAGAGGTGTGTACTTAGAGACCACAAAACAACTAAACAAGTAGCCAAATATTTTCAGTTCGGCGAAATCCAATCCACCCTGGAGGTGGAGGACATTGGCAGTGTGGTCCTCAAGCCTTGGTTACCAGGGGAGGAGAAGCAATGTTCAAGTGCTTTACAAACTTGTTGTGTCCCAGATGTGGCCCCACCAGTGCCAAGCAGGGCAAAATAATCATTTCCCTTGACACGGGACGTTGTGGTGCTTTGCAGATCTGTGTTGAACTTTGCGAGGTTCCCCTCAGCTCACGTCAGCCCGTTCCTCCACCATCTCAAGGTGTTTCTGAATGCCCTGTAACAAGATGACAATCTCCTAATATTTCTGTCCGCGTGTCATCCTACACACACGTCCGATCCCACATGACCATGAGAGGCACACTTCCCACGAACACCAGTGTGCTTAGCCTGCAGTTGGGTACTGGGCATCCGGTTTTCTTGATCCCAGCGATACCTGAATGTGCAGGTCAATGTCTGTGGCCTCTGACTTTTTCCAGGCACTGAAGTACTAGGGTGCCTTCACAAAGTGAAAGCAAGGAAAAGTGCCTATCATTAGACAAGATGATGCTGACACATGTGCTTGCTATATTTATTCTTCATTTTGCATTCTGATTTACCGCTTTAGAACTCATTGAAGTCCATAGGCTTCATCTACCTATTTTTTTCTTTTTCTTTTTTTTTCCCCAAGGTGGGTGCTCTAATCTCTCTTCTTGCATGTCAGCTTGATATTCATTAATCTTAGACAGCAGAAGCCAACGTCCTTCTTATCTTTCATTTGCTATTTATTATGATGGGAAGAAACCCGCTTAACAGATATACTACTTAATGGATGACCAAGGAGGTTATGGAAAGGTAAGCAGTAGTAATAATGACTGTAATGGTAGCAATCAGAAGCCAATAAAACACATCTGACGCTGACCTCAATTAACACCGACACACACGCTCCTCTTAGCAGTAATATCAAGTAACTGCTACAACACAGTTAAAGCCCGGAGCTCTGCTTTCAAGGGACACTGGTGACAGTTTTGTTTTCAAAACAAACAATTAGAGGCCACAAATCAGGATACCAAGTTGAAATGTGGTCCCCTGAGGGCCTCGCGATCCTGAGCTTGAGCCCTCAGATAAACACAGTGCTGTTACAGAGAGATTCACATTGCCTTTCTTATTGCAGATGATAAACAGGTGTAACCTGCAGTCTTAAAAACCCTGCCAGGAGCAGAGCGAGTATCTATAGCTGGGATGACACTAACCCTGTTCTAATTTATAAAGGCAGATAGTATAAGATACTTACTGAGTGGCAGGCTTAACCTTTGAGGTTAAAAAGTTCAAAGCAATTTGTTGGGAAAAGCTAAGGGCCTACATTGACAAGCCTCAGAAAGGATCGTGGCTAGGAGAGGTGCCTGAACTTACAGCGGCAGAGGAAGGCCTACAGCCAAGAACAGTGTTCATGGTGGGTAACTCTATAGGCTGCACCTAAAGGCGAAAATTCTAAATTCTATTGTATTTAAAAGTGCATTTCTGCAGTGAATATCCCATGAGCACTTCCAAAGTCATGTGAAAACATCTGAAAAAGCTTTTCCTTAAAATGTGGAGCTACTGCAGATTTATGCCAGTGTGAAGCTTTGGCGGTGGATTCTTTCTTAGTGTGAATAGCCAGATGCTGAAGCAGTCTTTGCTTTAGCGGGGAGTTTCCCTGGCTGTTACAGTGAAAACCTCCCTTGGTCGCCTGCTGCCTCAGTGCAAATCTGTTGGCGCGGCCCTTTCCAGCTTGAGCTTCCCATGTAACTGTTTCTCTGTGCTAGTACTGCGATTGCTCCAGCTTGCTAGGCCTAGCAAGCAGCACGAGAACCCGCTCACACGTTGGGCTGATAAAATACATTCACAGCGAGGGAGCGGGTGGGCTGCGCCTGAAGGTGCTGAGGGAACTGGCCATGGCCTCCTTCAAAAGGCTTTGGTGACCAGGAGAGGCCTGCAAGGACTGAAGAAGATCAGATGTTGAGTGTATCATCCAAACTGGCCCAAAGGACAACGCAGTGAACTATGGACTAGCCATCTCCACTTGGATCCGTGAGGAAATCATGAAGCTGTTTCTGGGCTCGTGAGGGAGAAAAGGATGAGTGGATACAGTCAGCATGGATTTACCAAGGGTAAATCATCCTGACTAGACTACTTCTTTCCTGTGGTAAAATAGCTGAATTTGTGGATGAGGGGAGGATGGTGGATCTCATTTACTGTCACTCCAGTGAAGCTTCCAACACTGTCTTCCACAACAGCTCCCAGGCCGTGTGAGCAGGGAGAGCCCCAGCAGGGTGGGTGACTGGGCACGCACTTCTGTGCAGGCCTTCCCCGTAGAAAGAGTTAAAAAAGAGGAAAAATACTCAAAAACTAGCGAGGAGTCAAATGAGATAGCCAGGGAAGGGCCGCGTGTCCTGAAATAGAGCAGCGAGGCTCAGCGCCGTAGCTGGGTTTCCGTGTGAACCTCTGATTTTTATAAATACCAGCGAGTCTTTCCTTCCAGCTCCGGCGCGCGCCTTCCTCCGCTGCCGTGCTGCTTCCTCCCTCCTGCGGCGCTGGGAGCGGGTCGCGGGGCTGCGGGAGCAGCCGCCGCATTGTCCCTGCCCGGCCCGCCTTGGTTTGCCACAGATAATGTCCCCAGGGCTTCAAATACTGTGAGAGAAGTGAAAGGTGAGTCTTCTGTGCACGGTTTGCAGAAAGAGCAATGAGTAGAATATACATCCCCTCCCGCCGAAAAAGTAATGCATTAAATCTGTATTAAAATTGACAGTGCAAACACTTCCAAATTTTAGCAAGGCAGAGTTTTGACTTGTCCCCTTTGTAAGATGACATTCTGTGCTAGGGGGAGGCTCGTAGGAGGGCCAAAATCCAATGAACTGATGAGAAAACTGATGTTTGTTTGCCCTGAACCCTGCAAAAAAATATTAAATTGTCACACCATGGCATGCATGAAGTCCTGCTGTTTAACTTTTTAAAAGTCCATTTAAGTGGGGAAATGACATTTGTGTAGTCATCCACCTGTCTGCAACTGAATTTTCCCTAGTTTTCCCTAGAACTTCTGAGCACTGTCATAAACATCAGCTATCAGGGGTCAATGATCTCTTGCTTTTGCAATGCCCATCACAGCCTTGCTGCTATCTCCGTCTTTTCCCAGAGGTAACTACAAAAAGCTAGACCAGATTTGCACAGATTGTTTGAAGGATGCTGGGAGGAACAACTAAAATGTGAAGGTGTCAGTGCATGTAAGTGTTGGAAGCAAGTGAGCAAGAAAGCACAAGCAAAAACACTATTTAAATACTTAAGACTTACAGGCTCATCTTAAACTCTCAAGATAGAGTCTTTTTAAAGAGGGAGCAAAGTGGACATCTCAGAAAGGCTCATATGTGAACAGCGTTTACTTCTCACCGACTTTCTGGAGTTCTTCTGAGCAGCTTTGGTGTCCAGGAAATTTTTCCCCATAACCTTACGGATTATGCACATTCCCCAATGATGTCAGTGAGTTTTCACTCTCTGGGCATTGCTGAGCAGGGTCTGGTTTAGTGCTTAGCAAACTTGCAGGTACAAGCATGGAGTGGTAAAAAAACGTGCTTTAGCTTTTGCTGTGTTAATTACTACTTCACATTCGTCTTCTGTTCTTCTCCATCTTAACAAAAAAAAAAAAAAAAAAAGAGTAAATGGGTAGACTCCTCTGCCAAGAGTGTGAGGAAATGCAGGATATATATATTTAGCATGAGTCAATCTGTTTAGAAGATGTAGGAAGCCCATCAGTTCCTGAGGCCGAAGGAGATTTCCTCTGCACGACTTGTCACCAGCCTGCTGTGGCTGGTGAGGTCCTCGCTGTGTACCTGAAATGTCAGGAATGTGTTGTTTACTTGCAGCCAAAAGACTGAAAATCAGGGCCTAAAGTCTCTCATCCAAAGGTTGCACGACTCAAACAAGCTGCTGACATTAAATATAACATGCACAGCTGTACACGATGGCACTGAAGCATCGTCAAAGTTGCACTCTGTAGGTGAAGTGTCGGATTCGGGATCTTTATGGAGACATGTTAGTCTAGGAAGGGCTTGGGGCAGCCTAGAGCAACGTTAGCAGCGTTCCCTGTCCTAACCTCTTCAGACCACTTCAGCCAGACTTGCAGTTTTAGTGGGTGTTGAAAAATGCCACTCTAAGTTTTATATGCAGCCTGAGAACTACAGCGACTTGTAGAGAATTACTTTACCAAGTCACTGTTTTAGTTAACTATAAGAACTTACAAGTTAACTTACACGTACTCGAGAGTATATATATATATACACTACAGGATCCCCAAACACCATTCCAGGAGCTTTTAGCAGTTGATAGTGGGGACCTAAGGCGGAGTAAAACAGCATATAGATGAACTGAACATATAGATGAATATAGAACTTCTGCTAGTCATCCTCTCCCAGTTTCCCAAGATTTGCAGGCCAAGAGACTTCTTGAATTAGAGATGATGGCTTTACATTTAGTAACTATGAATTTTCTTCCATTAATTTGGACAACTGCTTTACAAATCGAGGTAAATGTTTGGGCCCTGGTGCAAGGAGTTTCATAGGTTCCCTGAGCACAGATGAAGCAACGTGGTCTTAGGCTTGTTATGAACTTGCTCCCTGCTGCTCTCAGGTGACATGCTGGAGGAGATGAGAAAAAACAGCCTTTTCCTTTTTCTCCCTCCATTAGATATTTCTTGCTGATATTTCTTCCTTGATGTGAGGAAGAAAAAAGGAAAAGAAAGCGAGAAAAAGCCACAATTGCAGAGACTTGCATCAAGTCATGGTATTAAAGCTCTGGTAGCCAGTCACTTGCCCATGCTTAAAAAGCCCTTAAAAAGGAGAAAGCACAACATTGTCATGACGTTATGGAAAATGGGAAGCATTTCATCAAAACTCAGATGATAAACCTGTCACAGGCACATACAGTTTTGTGCCTTAAATCAGTGAATATTTGCAGTGAGTGAAAAAGCAGCGTTTTCATGGCTTGCTGATCTGTATAGATGCATACGTAAACATATACACACATATATATGTTTTGGTTTTGTTTTTTTTCCCAAAACTATGTACCAGTAAGGAACTTCAGGGAATTTTAGCAATCAGAGTGTGGGAAAGACAGGTAAATGTACAGGAATAATTTTCTTTAGTTCACTTGCAAAACTGCCACTTGTGTCTAAAAACTCAAGACTGAGGGCAGATTTTGCAATGCTCTCTTCAACATCTAAGGCAATTAGCTCATTATGCAAAACCCAATTCCAGTGGAATTATAAAGATTCCTCTTAAATTGACTCTCAGATTGGTCTCATAACAGACTCAACAAACTGTATAGCCATTAAGGGACTCTACATCATACAATATTGATCTCTCTAATATCCATATAATTATACTAAGATGCAAATTGCTAATAAAACTTAATAATCTAATGAAAAATTAGCAACATTAGCCTGAAAAGAGGCTTGAAATGCCTAAAGCCTTGTTTCACTAGCGTTACCAAGCCATACATTAATAATTGTATTGCTTTTTCTGCACCCTCCCCACTGTTTTAGTACTTAACTAAACTGTCAAGTTAAATAGTTGTTGCCAGTTTAAGAACTTTATCAGAAAATATAAAGATGTCTTTGTGATTGTAATTTAAAACTACAAGTAAATGCACCCAAAATGTTCCACTTGTGAAGTTATCTCCAGAGGGCTCTGTTTGTGAGTATTACCCGGAGTTTAAAGAGACTTTTTATACCCTCTAGACTTAACCCACTAAGTAACTGATAAGATAGGCCCTACTTTCACTCCATTCTGCTAGTTTGCAGGAGTCAATGGTGCCCCTGTTTGTGCTGCATTCAGGCAATATGGTCACTGTGTTCTGAGTGTTATCCTGCCCCGGAGCCAGCCAGGAGCCAGCTCAAACAGTCTGGGAATGGGACTGGACACACAGGAGACAAGTTCAGCCCAACCCTTGGAAACGCTTCCCCAGCCAAAAATAGCAAAACCGACAAGATGCCAACAAACTAGATCTTGACATTGACTGATGTTTGCAGAGACCGTGGTACGTCTGTCACGCAAATCATCCCATGGGCGCCAGCCTTTGATGAGTGTCCCACACTCTCCTTCCGCCAGCGGGAAACGGAGTGTCTTGCGGAGACCTGCTCTGGAGCCCGGCCAAGGAGATGTCACCTCCTCACCAAGAAGACGTACACTCACATTTTACTAGACCCTGGGAATCTTTTGGCTGGAAAGGGAATGTCTGCTCCATAAAATCCTAAATAACATGGAGAATATGAGTAGGGAATAACTGGTCCATGCACTGGAAAAGAGCTGGGGTCATCAAGCCCAAATTTACATGCAACAGATTTACATGCAACAGATTCAAAAATAAACAAACAAAAAAACAGGAAGGTGCCTCTTCCTGAGTAAGGAGCAGAAGACCTTGCTGCAGAGTGTGGCAGATGCCAAGAATTTGCATAGACTCAGAAAGCAAAATCCATAGAAGGGAAATCCATAGAAGAGAAATCCATCCAAGGATATTAAATATAAGGGCCCATTTCTTGTTTAGACGTTTCAGCTTGCCTGATCAGCTCTTAAGACACTCAGCAGTGCTCCTTATGCAAGTGTGTAAGTGAATTCCTCCTTTTGGGCAAAGGAGGTCCCATATCTGCATGAAATAGGCACTGCAAAGCGGCCTCGAGATAACTGATGAGAGGCAGAAATGGCCTTCCCGTCCTGCCAGGCAATTTGCTGGTCTGTAGTGAGTCATAATCTGTAATAAGTAAAATTCTCCAGGACAAAGACAATCGCATACTGGAAAAGGCCATCAGCAAGTATTAACTTCTTCTTCCAGTCTTCTCTTTTCCCCTGCTGCACCTGTCGGGCACCCCGTTGCTGCGGCGCTGCGGCGGCGCCCGGGCTTTGCGAGCAGCTCGTGCACTGCCCTTGGTGCTGCCGAGCTCAGCTGCCCACGTGGGCTGCTCCGCCACGCTTAGCCCAGGCTGCCTAAGCTTCCCTGATCCTGGCACTTAGCCAGGCAGGCTTAAAATGCCCGGCGTATATCTGCAACGCGCTGCAGTCACACTCTGATTATGGCGTGAAATCAGCTCAAGAGAAGTAAAACTAGAAGGAGCTACGTTTCCAGTCGCCTCTGGGAAATGGGTGTTAGAGGTGGGAGGCCTCTTGGCAAAATCACCTGGAGCAGCAGGGAAGCACCGAGTGCTGGGAGAGCCCCACGGGATGCTGAACAGCTCAGCTGGCCCTGCGAGGCCCAGTTAGGCCTCATAAACCTCAGTTCATATCTCCCACCTTCTAAGGAAGCCCTTTTCTTTCAGTCCGCGCTCAGGAGATCACACAGTACTGACATTTTTCCTGGTACCAGAGGCTGTGTCTGACACCGGGCCTGGCAATTGAATTCATTCACCTCTCTTTTTTCCTTCCTTCCAACTTGGTAGCCGTCATTCCCGGCAGCAGGTCACGCCAGCACACTGCGAGGCAGAGACACTTCACGTTGGAACCAACTGGCAGCAGTCCATGAGTAACATCTAGGTAAGCAGAGCACCCTTCATCATGAACCCGATACATTTAACAGCTAATTAAATCCGTGTAGGGATTAGGCTTTACATTGTATAGTTTTATGGCAACAAAACCCAAGCTTCCTAAGATTACACTGAACAGCTCCTTATCTCTGCTGCTGCGATGTTTATCAGCACCATATGTTAAGGACTCCTGCTATGTTCCCCAATGACCTTCTGGGACTTAATCAGCCCGAATGTCAGGGGTCCAGGAGCCGAGGACGTATTTTATGACACAGAAATTAGCGCGCAGCCAGGACGACTGCAAATCCAGGGCCGAAATCCAAGGAAAAGGTCTCTGCTGCTTAACTTCTGTCCCTAATAAATTTGTCAATTAGCAAGAACAAACGTTAGCTCTGTTTTCCTTGCCCTTGCCGTGGCTCTGCCGGGTCGCACGCTGCGAGGTGGCGCAGGGTGTGTGCTCAAGTGTCAGAGATGAGGAGAAACCTCAGATGATTCATGGTTTGGGAACGTTTAACATAAAAATAGCAAATTCCAGCTTTATGTAAGGAGGCTGCCCATGCTATCTATGTTTTCCAGCCTCAGAATCACCAGAGAGAGCTGTAATTAGCAGGAAATTTCTGTCCCTGATTTCAGTGGCTCCGCGATTGTATGGTCTTTGCCATATTAGTCACACGCTACTTTTAGGATTAATGAGGACTAGGCCCCGAGAGTCCAAAATGAGCTTGGGAACATTCACATCAGAACAAGATGGGGAGGATCATAATAATATTCCCAGCTGAGGTTTTTAATACCTGTGTGAAAGGGAGTTGCTCGTGAGCAGAGCTCTGTTAACAAGAAAAATTGAGGCAGGAATTGAGGACATGGTACCTGCTGTCACTGAAAATAGCCATGTTAGAATTTAAAACACCTACCAAGACAGATGTAGCTTGATTCTGTATTCAGGATACAACAAAAAGTCCAGGTGTTTTAAAGGATGTAACAGCTATGGTCTAAGAAAAGAAATGTGGAACTGGCTGCCAAATAAATGGACATATTTATAGAAGCATTTCTTGTTCTTGAATTGATTTTTTCCCCTTAATCTGATTTCCCTTCCTAAATCAGGTGGGCTACTTCATAATTTTCCAGGTATGTTTAAAATTATTTGTACTCACAAGACCATCTCCCAGGTTGTCAAGGATTTCAAGGCAAAATTTAGTAGCTGAAGTAGCTGTGCTGCAATTTCACTGTGTCACAGGGGCTGATGGTTTTTGAGTGATGCAAACGCTGCCGACTAGCACAGATGATTATGTGTGAGCACAGACTGTCTGTTACACCAGAATACAGAATTTATATTCCAAATCTCTAGAAATTCTGCATCTAGGGAAGCTGGACATCAATGATCAGTCTTCATCCTCACCCTTCTGCCAGGGCTCTCCAGCTTGTGGCTCTGCAGGGTCTACTGGCTAAAGTCTTGCCTGTGAAACAAGGTATGTCATAAAGACATAAATAGGAACATTTCCAGTTGCAGTAAATAGAAGCTGAATTAAAATTTGAATTTTGTCACTTAATAAATTTTCATGAATTCTTTGATTTCTGATAAGGAATGGCTTACAGTGGTCATCCTTGCACTGAGATGGACAGACAAGGAGGTCAAAAGGTGCAGTTTGAGCATAGACTTACAATAAAAGCAAAATTTGCAGCACAAGGTTGAGAGTCAGTATTTCAGCTCTAAGAATAGAGATTAAAGGAACATACATGTAAAAATATAAAGAAGATTTTAAGGGAAACAGCTTTTCCTCAGGCAAAAGCCCTGGTACAATCAGGTCATCAACCATTTCCTAACTGAAGACCATAAGCACCTAGAGAAGAGATTTAGTCTGTACAAATGATCTAGTCCTCAGACCAATTTTCTGAACACAACTATTTCAATTACCCCAAACAGCTGAAGTTTAGTTAGTAGAGGCACGTGCAGAAGCATTCCTAGTCCTGTGTGGCGGTATGAATAACCAGATAAATAACTAACTCATTAGATAGTCCTTGAAGTATAGAGCAGATGGAAAGCTTCCCTGACAACAGAGGGAATTGAAGAAAATATATGGAAGAAGAGTGAACAGATCTACTCATAGCCCCTGCCTTTAAATTTCCGATCCCTTTTAATAAAGTGAAAAGTCTTAGCTATTAAAAATTGTGACCTTTGTAATGCTACAGAGCACAGATACAAAATGTGAATAGTACAAGATCCATTATATAATATATATTTATATTTTAATATATTACATTTATTTCTACATAAAGAGGCTATAAATACTGTATATGCCTTATATTCCTGCTTCCCAGCATTTGACATGGTAAGTACAAACAAACAAAAAGAAATAACCCAAACACTACAAAAATACAAAAAAGAACTCAGTAGAAATAGCTTTACATTTTAAAATCCTGCAGTCTGCATTGTGTCTACCAGCAGAGCTTTGGGACTACAAGAACACAGGCAAAAAGTTGTCCAGTAATTAATCACAAAGACCTCTTGGAGAAGAGCTGAGCTGCCATGAAATTGGTCACTGATTCGCGGGACGGCACGAGCCCAAACCTCTGCTGCCGCCAACAAATTCCGAGTTTGCAAGTGAGAGAATCTGTCCCATGGCCGGGGGAGGGAGGGCGAGATGCAAAGGTGAGCCCCGTTTAGGATACCTCATAGGGCACGGATGCCTACAGCTCTAATGTAAATTATATTACATTGTAAATTACAATGTAAATTACTAGCTGGTCTATAGGCTGACCCAGTGGTGGGGATTTTTTTGCAGTCATCTCAGTCGAGTTTGGAAATAGGTATGTAACTAGCAGGGGCGAAGGGGGCACAGGAGGTGGGGACGCTACCTCCAAAGCAGCCCTGGAGGGCACGTGCGCCCTGGGCACATGTGCCAGCGTTTGCATCAGAGCTCTGCCTCCCCCATATTAACCAACCTGAGGGGCAAGTCTGCCTCAAGGTAGTGCAGCTTATGAGGACTTGTATGGCATTCTTTTCCCCCCTCCGTCAAGGACAGAGACCATCGGCCCCATTTATATTTAGCCCAGCCTATGTTTAGTCACAAACAGTCGGTGCGTGCCACAGCCTTGAGCTGGAGGTTCCTTTTTTTGTTTGTGGAGGTGCAGGCAAGGGATAACGCTGAGAAACAAGAAGCCAGAACCGTGTTGTTTCCTTCCTGGAGTCCAGCCGCAAGAGGAAAAACAAGAAAGCAGGGCTGCATCTTGAGTTCGTGCAACTAGAAGCAGCAGGCTGGGCACCGTCCCGCTGCCTGTTTGCGCAGACCACGTTGCTGTGTGATTTACCAGGGTCCCCAAGGCCACCGCGCAGCCGCTGCCACGAGAGCAACACAACGGGCCTGAGGCCTTCACGTCCTCAGCCACCATCGCCTCCTGAGGCAAGCGTCCCACGGCCTCCCACTACATGGTCTTGCTGCAAAGACCCTCCTGTATCTTCTTCACAGAAAAAGGAGCCTCTTTTTCCTCCTGAACGCAGTCTCTCTATACACACGAGCCGACCAGCGCCCGTGCGAGCACGGGCGGCACGTGGCGCACGGCGGAGCGCGCGGCCCTAGAGCGGCGGGGCGGGCAGGGCGAGCGGCTGCGCGCGGCACAGCGGCGCCTCCCGCCCGCACAGCAGTTCCGTCTCCTCGCTGGAATACGCCGCGGGGTCCAGGTCGTCCGAGTGGTACCCGGACTGGTAGCCGCTCGTCTGGTTGGAAGCTTCCGACACGACGGACTCGTTGCTCTCGCTGGGCACCAGCATGCTGCAAAAAGCAAACACAGGCCTCAAGTACGTGCGGAGACTTTCTCCTGCAGGGCAGGTAAGAGATCCCTGCAGACAGCTGTTTCTCATCACAGCAAGTAAAAAAAAATAACAGTGAAATGGTACATTTAACAAAAATAGCTTTAAGCCCTTTCAAACATATGCCAGATCTCCAGGAGAGACGTTTCCATTCACCACAGTTTCAATAACGCATACAAGTTAAGTTTATGACAGTATAGGTGGACACTGTGGGAGGTAGATTGTGACCACAAGTGAAATAGAGAGAAATCTCTGAGCGGCTTCCCACCTTCCAGTCATGCTGCAACTGTAGCTACACTGTACCTCGGCTGGCACCAAAACTGTCCTGGAAAAAAATATTCCTCTGAGAAGCTCTCTGAAAACATATGTGAGATATCAGCTATGTGAATGCTACTGTGTTTCCTGAGAGCTGCACAATTAAAGCCCTCTACAATGCTCTGAAAATACACCCAGGTATATCCTGAAAACTCAAGAGTCACCTTAAAAAAGTAAAATCACAAAACTGCCCATTGTGTGGCACTGGTCCTGGGCTTGTTGCTGCTTCTGCAGCTGAGAAACACAAGGCCTTTCTGCGGTGCTGTCTGGCCCTCTCAGCAGCTGCCTCACTCTCATCTCTATGCACATAGGAGCCTCAATACTAGCCACAGATGACTGGGCACACACTGCACTGTTTCTCATTGTCTGCTTTTGATGGTATAGTAAGAAAAGAGTTTGTATTTTAAGAAAAGTCACATAGATAAGAATCTTCTGAACTACTGCAAACAAAAGGTCAAATTCAATCCTACTTGCAGCCTGAGTCTTACCTAAAGGGTATTTTCACTTGTTTATCTCTTTCTTCCAGTGTCTTCAGCTCTTCAGATGCAAGAACCATCCCACTGTCTGTCTGGTTTTCCTGTAAAGATGTTAGAAATGCATTAAATACAAAGGGATAAAAAACAGAAAGCTGTATTAATAAAATGAAGAGAGATACAAAGGAGAGCCTCACCTCCTGAACAACCTTTACTGTAGTTACCAATGGGACATCTTCAAAAGTTTTCACACTCACAGGTCGGCTTTTTCTTTTGCTACCTTGTCGGTACTGACTGAAAAGAAAAAAAGAAAAAAAAAAATGTTTCCACTATCTGCGATTTGGCTGCTAATGGCACAATGATATCAGAATCCTTTTATCTCTATACAGAGAAGTTAATCCTTTTGTCAAAACATATTATGCAAACCTCAAAACATCCACTTATTGAAAAGGATGAGCTGCCTCGAAAATGGCATGCTTCTGACCTTCTGCTCCTGACAACCTTGATCCCCAAGCAAATTCTAAGAAATGGATTTGAGAAAACAGTTCCCTTCCTTAGTAATGCTGGAGGGCTTCATTTCCTGCAAGCTTAGCTTAGAAGTACAATAAACAGAGGAGCCTGCAGAACAGACGTGCACTTCTGAGACCCGTGGCTGGACGCAGGACAACAACTGCGGACTCGGCAGCCGCCTGCCCAGCGCCGCGGGGGGCAGGAAGGGGCTCGGCCGCTCGCTGCAAGGCTCCGCTCGTCTCCTAGAGCAGCCCTCTGGCCTGGCTGATGACTGTAACCCAACGAAAAAATAATATAGCGGCCTTTGGTGGAGATAGTAATAAAGCATCATGCACCCCGTTCCTAGCTTTGAGTCGAGACCTGTCCATCTCCAACAGACACTTATTTAACCTGGCAGGGATTCTGCAAAGACCCTTTGTGGCCTGTTGAGATGCTCAGCTACAATTTGGAATGTTTTTGAAATATTAGCCCAGGTCGTTCTTAATGCAAATATCATTTATCCTGCTGCTGGAGAACACACTGGACTGTTGTACCTGGGACAGTAAAGACTAGGAATCCTACGTTTTGCCCATTATCTTTATGCTCTGAATGACCATCCTGGACATGCAAGTCCTGCTTCCGCTCAGCCCAAAAAAGAGTTAATTTGTATCTTCTACATTGGCTAAAATGAATGAGAACCTCCTTGCTAGGCTAGACTACTGTGCAAACAGAATCAGAAATACCCCTGGAGCCAGAGAGAGGGAATAATGCGGAGTCTGGCTCCAGCCTCCTGGCTGGGTTCTCAGCCGATGTCCTAACAGTATTTCTTGAAACGTGTTTGCATTATGAATTAGACTATCATATAACACAGATGAAGATCCAAAAAGCTGCACATAAAATGAGAATCATTTTCCCTGCTATCTACCAGACCTATTATTCTTTCAAAGAAGGAAACTTAGATTGGTTTGACTTGATTTGTTTCTGACAAATCCATGTTGGCTGTTTTTAACTGGTCTGTTTTCATGTAGGCGAGTACCATTATTTATTTAATCATTTATTCCAGGATAGTACCCAGGAATCAAGTTAACCTTACTCCCAGATGGCTGCTTTTTTTTTTTTTTCCTTCTTTCTAAAGAGAGGATTCTTCAAATCCTTTTTACCTCACCATCACCTGACAATCTTTTTATTACCACTAGTATTCTAGGGAGCTGCAATATAAGAATATGAACACAGCTGGATTATAAAAAAAATCCCTTATTTGTTCTGTTTCTTAAAAAATAAATAAGAACACTCTTGTGTTTTCCCGAATAAGAATGCCAGTGAAAGAAAAAAGGTTAAGGGTTATCACTGACATCTGGAGAGGTAAGAAACTAGTTTTTGCCTACAGAAACTCTAAATATTCATTTATATCCCTATGGACAAGGTTAAATATGGACCAGAGCAGCTGAATTCTCTTCCTTTCCTTTTCCCTGCCCCCATCATGAACAAAACCGCTGAGAGGCCCCAATAGGATGTCCACTATATAAAATACCTAATTCCTGCTGTGTTGTCATAATGGAATTTAGGATCACAGACTTCCTCTTCCTCCCTACAGGAAGCAGGTGAAGTTGGGAGAGAGAGACCTGAATCCTCTTCCATATTCAGTGATACTGACAAAGGAAGGACAATGTAGTCTTTTCCATCCTGTAAAATACAGTGAAATATATGAAAATCAAATATGCTATGCAGATATGTAGATATAAGCAGCTGCACACATATACATGCAGAATGTATCCATGGGACTACCCTGAGCATTATATGAACACATCTTTAAAGGAGCAGCTTTATCAAAAGGGCCACTGACAAATAGTTTTAGATGCAAAATTATGATCTTTAAATGATATAATGTAATGTAATGCAGAATCAGCATTTTTCTTGATGTCTTTGAAGTTAAAAGTGCAATTTTTAATAATGTTTGAATCACTCTAACATAAAGAACATGAAAATGAAGGAAAAATAACTTTAAAAATGAGATTGAATTGGACTACAGCATATGAATTATAAACACTGAGCTAAGCATAAAAGGCAAATAAAGAAAAGAATGAAGCAGACGGCAAATAAGGAAGTTTTCTAAAAATACGCTGGCATTTAACTTGATATGAATAACAATAATTATATTCTTAAAAATGTTCTTACACTCATTTGAATGTCCCCTTAAGGTATCAAGAGGAAAACGGACTACGCATCCTTTAGTAATGCATTTATAGTCCCATAGGAAATCCTTTAGCTGGGATCTATCCTTTCTCAACTTTAGTCTGCACAGAAGATGTGGTGGTTTTACGGAACAGGGAATTCCCATCGCTAGCAAGAGCTTGGATAGGGAGAACAAACGTAAAGAGAGAGCACGAGCAAAATCCAACCTCAGTTTAAAGGATTTGCATCTATGTCTCAGGTCTAGTCCACATTTGCAGTATATGAAGAGGGAGCCACAGAACAGAGCCAGGAAGGAGGTCCACTGACTCCAAACAGCAGGCTAGATGCCTGTAACATTTGACCATTTTTAATACTGTTATACTCATGGAGATGCTTATAAGCAGAGGAATGCCTGTGCCCTAATTTTCTGAGAATATATTAAGACATTGTGGCCTATATCCTTATGCATGCTATCTTCTAGATAGTACAAACACATGCTACCTATCTGCTATAGTGGAAAAATCAGTAGGAATAACCTGTTGAAATGGCTCTGCAGTTAGACAAATACATGGAAAATGGAAACAGAGCAGGGAAGTGAGCCTGAGCTGGCAACCCACTAGCAACCCAGTTATTCGAAGGTAAGTAGCCAAAGCAGTGGTGTCCTGGGCAACCCTTGCTGGCAACAGGGTGAGAGGACTTGTGGTCACCACAATAGACCTCTATGATCTTTTCTCTTCCAAGCCATTCTTTTCTGATAGTTGCACCAACTGCTGATAAGTGATGAAAGCAGTAGAAAAAAATGGGAGGAAGCAGTACCCAGGCACAGGATTTCACCATGGCTGGGGGCAGGTGGGGTTCAGCTGGTGCTTTTACCAAGCTCAGAATATGTTTCCTGTACCTGGCGGACATTGGCTTGCAGTAAATTTCCCAAGTGTTCCACTAGCTCAGAAAAGGTTGGCCTTTGTTTAGGATCTCCGTGCCAGCAATCCAGCATCGTTTGGTACCTAGAAGGATAAGGCCATTACAATCTCAGCATAAAGAAGAGAAGAGCACATTGCTTATTTGAGCACCTGCTATTACTGAGAGATATATGTGGACAGTTAGAAGAACAGGTTCTCACATTTCTGGTGTTGTATAGTCTGGCGCTCTCATTCTTGTTCCTTCTTTCAGCCTTCTGCAAAATTCCTCATCAATTTTCACTCCAGGATAGGGTGAAGCACCTAAAATGAGAGCAATGGTAATTTTAGTGTATTAGACACTTACATTCTATCTTTAATTTTCAAACAAATAATTCACTGTAGTTTGAGTTAATAAGGAAGTTCAGCACACTGGGATGCAAAAACAGTTTATATTTATGATGACAATGGCAATTGATTAAATGAGGCACATAATCATGTACTGAAATTGTATGAAGATGCATTTAAGTCCACATTCTTGTACTTTGAGGGAATTTGAAAATTCTATCTTTGACGGAGAAAACAAATATCAAACAAACAAAAAAAAGGCTTTAATAATTTTGAATTTTTAAATAAATAAAGTGTTAAAGATGATCCAAGAATAACTCTACTATTTTCTATAACAGACATTTACATTTCAAGATGGCTCAGTAACGAAACTGAAGTTGCTCACCTAATGAGAATATTTCCCAGAGCAGAACTCCAAAAGACCATACATCACTCTGAATGGTGTACACTCTATCAAAAATGGTTTCTGGTGCCATCCATTTTAGGGGTAGTCTTGCCTAAAAACAAGCAAGCAAGAAAACATAGTTTATTAGCAAAACACTGAGTTTCCTCAAATGCACTTATGGTGAGAAGGGAGTCATGACTTTGACTCAAATCTTTCTCAAGCACAGTGTCTGAAACTTACATCTCCTTTCCTGACGTAATCTGGGTCTTTGTAGATGTCTCGAGCCAAGCCAAAATCACAGATTTTGACCACATTATTGTCTGACAAGAGGATATTACGAGCAGCCAAGTCCCTGTGGATGCACTGCAAAGAGAAGTAAACAACCTGATATGCTGCCTGTTGTCACAGCTCTGTCCACAGAGCTGATCTCTTTCACATATGTGCTCTCCCACCCTCAAAGGCCAGATAGTGCTTAAAACCTTTCTAAGCAAAAGAAACCTCAGCATCAACTGTTACAGATTTTAAGTGTTTTTTTGATGGTCACAACTGATCTGGCTCAGAAAGACTTGTATTCCCCAGTCCAAACATACATCTGTTTATTCACTATGTAGGCAGGGGCTTTGAAGTTAGCTAATTAATTATCCTAAGGAGCTGACACAAAACAGGTTCAGATCTGATTATCTTTAGAATTACGTAAATCTGTATGCTCTACTCTTCCTCTAAAAAAAAATATACCATGCTGAATTCAATTCCAACAAAAAGTAATCTGGATTTGAGGAACTAGCAAAGTCCATATCCATATTTTAGCCAACAGGCTATAACAGCTTAAAGCACAAACTTCAATAATTTGAAGTAAAACAGGCTCTGTAGGAGGCTGCAGATTAGTTTCCAATATGGAATAGAAATACAGATCTTGGAAAAATGGACATATATACACACCAATCAGGATGTATAAAATGTAGACAAATGTACATTCACAGCAAAGGCTCTGCAGTCTGTGCTTTTACACCTAAGGTACATTCTAGAGCAGATTATAATCCCAGCCTCTATTTCCTTTTCCTGTGAGTTAGTACACTTTGTTTTTTTAACAACTGCAGGTAATTCTCTCCCTTACCGGCACTTTAGGATCAACTCCTACAGAAGAAGGCCAAAATGCAGTGGAGATGTTATCAATTGCCTAAATTTAGGTTTTTTTTTTTTTTTTTTTTTTTGAAAAGATT
>JAVCKT010001111.1:0-18620 GCA_032273925.1 Rhynchotus rufescens | reverse complement strand
TGGAGGGAAACACTTCCTTCTTACAGATCTAGAATTGGCAGAATCTCTTCTAGTGGAAGACCTTTTTCTTTTGAAACAATAAATAACATCACTAATAAATGTCCAGTGTTGGAAGATGTCTCTGCTGCTGGAATTGCCACTTTCGTGAGCAGCATGAACTGGAAGCTTCTAAAAATGCTGAGAATTACAAAAAAAAAAAACCAAAAAACACCCCACCAAACACCCTTGTCTCTCATTGTAATCACATCATCTTGCTTCCTCCAAGAACCTCCCTATCAATGAAAAACAATAAAACTCTGCCAACAAAATGTGTACTGTTGAGTTTCCTCTCTATTTTGCCTTTTGTATGAGGCGTTTCACTTATGGCTGTATCTGCTCCCCTCTGTGCAAAAAAAACCCTCAAAATGCTCTGATCTGTTTGCTCAGATATTGGTTTGGAACCAAGAAAACCTAGATTTTTCTCCTGGAGGTTTCCCAGCTATTGTGTTGAAAATGTTCTAGCAACAAGAAATAAACATGATAACTCTTAATACTGAATAAAATTAAGTCAGAAATTAGTTTTCTCATCTTTGTCACTAGTCCTCCTTCAGTGTCTGCCCATTTTTACACGGAGAGTATATATCTCGTGATTGTAGAAAGGCTCTGCAGTAACGCCAAGGCAAAATTTTGATCTTTGAGATCAGTTTGAAAAACTATTTCTTGCCATGCAAACTCAGATCATACTGTCCTCTGCAGAAGTCATTTAGCTGATTTCTGTTCGTCTTTTCGCATGGAAATGCTTGTGGCATTTACACAGCCCACCAGTGGTATTGCTGGCATAGCTGAAACTCTTGCAGGAAGAGCACCCTCCTCCTACCTGTCAGCCATGCCCACTAAACTACATTGGTTTTCCCTAAATGTTCAAAACTTTAATTATTTTTTCAGTGGCTTGCAGTTGCTTCTCTTACTTCCCACACAAATTCCAACAGTATGACCAGATGTCTAGTCTGTTTCTCCTGACACGCTTTTACAGCCCTAATCTAAAATGTTAACGCTGGCCACAAAGGAATCATGGGCTTGTTGTGTAAACTGCTACCACCAGATAGCCAAAACATGATCTCATGCAGCCCTGGACACCAGAATGCTCCGAGCTCAAGCTCTCTCTTAGGATGGTGTCCAGAGATCTTTGACGGCACTTTGAGATGAACGAAGATGAACCTCGCTGTGTAAGAGCACAAGCCAGTTCCTTTAGACCTATGAAAACTCATCTTTTACATGGAAAGAGCAGGAAACCAAGTGAATAAGCTGAGTGCGTCACAGTTCACACTGCTGCCATTCCCTCGTGCAGGAAACCTATGGTAGAAGTACAGACTTATTTGAGACCAAATGTACGTTTCTTGACAGTGTTATAAAGATAAGTTATAAAAAAAAAACCACTTGGATGGAGATTTCTATCATGTAAGATGTGCTTGAAAAAAAGAGTTCCTGAAAAGAGGGAGAGGGAAGGTGATCCTGTTTGTTTTAGAACAAATTTGCTCTATGTGATGCCTGCTGGCTTCAGTGGGTTTTCTGTCTGCTGACAGTGTGGTAGTGAGAACCCAGGGGTCACAGGCAACTCTGGGCCATGAAAGAGAAAAAAGGCTTATGCTCTAAGAATATGAATCTAATTCTCATCTGCTAGTCTTTTATTTATTTACTTATATATTTATTAATTAATTATTGGGCTTCTTTTGTGAAAGGAAACCTGCTTTATTTGATTTTTTTTTCCCAAGAAAGCGTGGAGAAGGAATAGAAGATTGATTTTGCATGTAAAATTGTATTTTTGTTTTGTTTTCCTAGCCAGTTCCACATGTAACGAGGTTTTGTTGCCAGCTACAGTCCATGATTGGTCCCTTGGGAACCACAGCTTCTGTTTGTTGTTAGACTCATAATAGTTGGTTATTATATCTTATTTTTTTTGCAAATGTTAATTTATTGGGTTTGAATTTCCACCAATTCTCTTCACCCAGCCATAAATGGGTAATTGAGTAGGTACTGATGCACAAGAAGGGCTGATCAGATTCCTGAGGTGGAAGAAATGGCCAAGTTTATGGCCCTTCACACATTCTTTCTGTACTGAAATATATCTTGAATTTTTTTTTTTTCACATCCCACAGAGCAGGAACATGAAATTTCAGTTAATTAACAGAAGAAAGATTTTGTTCCATAATCTTAAGAAGGAAAGGACAAGGCTCCCCATGATGATCACAGCAGGGAACCTGTGAGCCTAGACACGTTGCTAGCTGGGGACGCTTCCAGGGAGGCCAGCAAGCTAGCAGGAAACCAGGCAGGTTTCCCTAGGAAACTGTCTGGCTGCTGTTAGAAGATTTGTTTCAATCAATCTGTTCCTGCAGAATATTTTTTTAAGAATTGATGTTTTCCTATGGAAAAAAATGCTCTACTGAAAGTTTTTTGTTTTTTTTTTTTTACTTGCTGTAGAATTAAGAATATGAGTTAGTGAGCATGCTCTCTAGTCAGTGGTAGCTGCATTAATGAGAAAGTAATAGGATAGGCAAACATACGTAAAAGATATATATGTAAATATATTTACAAAAAACGGTAAATATATTTACAATCTAACCTACATCTAAGCACCCACACAAAACCTCTAAGATGCTCAACCTAAAGCTCAGCCTAGACCACTGTTTTCAGGATCCTCTTTTCCTGATTAAAGCATGCCCTCCCCATCCTCTTCTCTGGAGTGCTTAATAAAGCTCCCTAGCACCCTAGAGCAGGTTTTTCTAGGTGCCCAGGGATGCAGTCTGTGGAAATTCAGTCAAGAAGAGTGGAGAATTACTGTTTGGCACCATGCATACCCAGCAAACTCTGGTGCATGAGAAGTGTGAAAGTGCAAACTCGATCTCTAAGACTTTCCCCTGCTGGGTCTTCAAGCAATCTGCTTGGAAAACCTGCTCTCCCACTCTCCTGTGAGTACTGAAAGCAGATATAGAGCTGCTTTCTGACCTGGTGGGGAAGAAGACTGTCAGAAAAGCAAAATTCACATTTGTTTTACCTGTAATAAATAAGTCATAGAGAAGAGACTATTTCTTCAGGTTTGTGTCCCACCCACCAAAGCTCCCCCCAAAAATGGAGGACTTGAATATTGTGTTTACTTTCCTCTGTCTTATCATCTGTAGTTCAATGGTTGAGTCTAATGTCCAAAATAAAAAATGCATTTTCACACATACTATTAAACAGAGAAGTACTCTTGCAGAACTTGTAGATAGAGACCATCAGCAGCAAACTGTATGAAAACAAAAATATGCATTAATACAGAAAAATGTTAAATGAGTGAGTGACCTTTAGAGGCTTTACAGTATTGCCTGCTCTTACCCTTGTAATAGATCATGTCCCATTACAGTGACTACAGGATATTCTAGGAGGAAACACCGGGTTTATATCATGATGCCTTAATCTGCAAACATATGTTATCAATCAGGACTGTCATCCAATGCATCTCTCTCTGCTGCATATAGGAGAGAGTTGCTGTGGTGGAATATGTGGCCTGGAAGGGCAATTCATGCTTATAGCAAATATAGGCAAGAGGAATACACCCTGAGACCTAATTCTTATTTGACAGATGCAGTGGGCCCTTGAGAAGAGGCAAAAAAAAAATAAAAGAATCAAACTGCCTGATATACTTCTGGCAGGAAATAGAAGACTTTTTTATTTTCTGAAATTTTATCCATAAAAAGCTGCAATACTCATTGCCTTGGCTGGGGAAAAAAGAATTGCCCTCAGCTATACCGTAGTCTGTATTTTAGCTGAAACATGGCTTGTTTGGCACTACCGTGCTTCACAATGCTGAGCTCCACCAGTGACTCAGTGCTGACTCAGAAGAAAGAGCGCCCTTCACTGAATCAGCCACACAGCTGTGGTACAAGCCCATGTTTGCCTTGGCTGTCCCCATCAAAACAACGACCAGACGTGCAGAGCAGTTTGCTAGGTAAGGTGAGATCATAGCTGAAGAGGCTGGAGTCACATCAGGGCACATTTTACAAACAGGACAAAAAAAAAGCCCTCTGTGGACTTGTTTGTACAGGATGTCAAGGGATGTATGATGCAGGGCACTGGGATTCGTAGATCATTGGAAGCTTCTTTTAGAATTTCTGAAAGGGAAATCATCAATCACACTTCAGAAATGAGGAGATACAGGTACATTTTTGTGTCTTTAAACTGAACTGTTATACTAATATTCTGTCTGAGTCTCTCTGATTCTGATGCTTTTCCGGCATGAATGCTCTTCAGAATGGTAGGGCTATTTTCCTTTTCTTTGTTTTTTTTTTTTGGGTTTTTTTTTTTTGTAGATTCTGTGTATTTTCTTAGGTTAACATCATACCAGCTGAAGTGCTTGTCACAGGAAATAGAAGAAGGTACTAAAAAAGTTAGTTCATGACTATGTATTACTCACCTTTCCAATATGAGAGTCATATGTTGGGTTATGAGTAATGCACAGTATGAAAATATTAAACTGGAAGAATGGGATGGTACTCAGAAAGGTAATTTTCAAGCTCTTCAGACCTGCTATTGTACAAAATACTCTCTCTGGGAGGGTAATTAAAAGAAGATCTAGACCATTTGGCATTTGCCTGAAGAAAAGCAGGAACATATTTGCCTGGAGAACGCTCTTTCAGTAGCAGCGTAAATGACCAAGCTTCTCTCAGTGCCAGTGCCTCTGATCTCAGCAATAAGGGAGTTAAATATTTGCTCCCTATATCTTTATAGCATGGATAAATTTCCAAAGGGACATGGCTGACCATATTATCCATCTGTTTTTAGTACTGGGCTGCCACACAGTGGTCTCTGTTGCAAACCAGGAGAATGGGACGAATAGGGAGTGGGAAGGGGGATACCAACGTGATAACAAGAATAATCAGATACAAATCTCACAACTCATTTCTCAATATCTGTTAATTCTTTATCAGCTGAAGAAGTGGAATGTAATTCTGTACAATCCAAAGCACAAGAAACAGAAACACAAGGACAAAGACTGTAGCTTCTAAAAGTTAATCTTATTTCTGCTCCTGTCTTCTCTACTTCCCAGTGACATTGCTCTGAATTCTGTAGAAATAAAGCTGTGTTCAGAAGAAACACAATTACCAAAAAAAAAAAAAAAAAAGCTCTTTCAAGAAATTTATAAAGGAGTTTATATGAAAATAAAAGAGTTTTGTTAGGCCTTTTTGACTTACTAATATCTGGTTTCTTTAATTCATTCTCTCTAGCTTCAGATAACTAAGATAGAAGATTCTTCCCTTTAGCTGAACTTGGGTTAAAAAAAAGTCAGACGAGGGTACTTGGAGTGAATGAATGCTTAACCTGAGACTCAAAGCTGATGCTGGGGTGGCTGTTTGTTATCACAACAGGGATCAGCGGGCGCGCAGCCTCCCGCTTGCACAGCGTGCCCTCTTGCACCCTGCCGCTGCACCCGTCCAGACTCTTGCCACACACTTGCCCAGCTGTGCGAGGAGTTAATCCTGACCTGCACTAGGCTGCAGTTAGGATGGGCTTTTGATTCCTGGTAATGAAGGGAGATCTGATTTTCCAGCTTGAGGAGCAGAAATATTTGGGGCTGCTTTAAGAGGTGAGACAGTGGAGAAATCCTGTTTTGTTACAGACATGGAAACCGTGTGCCTTAACAAATCTCACTACATAAAAAATTTTATTTGTGGCTTTGCTTTTCCTTTTCCCCTCTATCCTTTCCTTCCTCTGTGTCGGCGTTGGGGGAGCATTGCCACCCACTGCTTGGAAGGAGCGGGAGGCTCGGGGCTCGCTCCACCTGGGGGTGCTCGTCAGCTGCTCTGCAGCCCGTTCTGAGCAGCCTGCAGTCTGTAGGGCACAAGGGTGATGCTGAAGCAAAAACCACAAAGCACATGAACTGAACTGTTTTCATAGTCCTCATACTTAAACCTTACGTATTTCAAGGATGGACTTGCAAAGTGAAAGCTTTTAAATTTTAGCTAAACTGTTTTTTTTCTCCCCCACAGTATTCTGCCTTTATAAAATACATGGAGAGGAACTGAGACTATTTCATGCCTTAGGATACTGCCAGGATCAATACTTTGTGCTTATAATAATATGCATAATGTTCTGCTGCACTGTAGGTCCAAACAGAGAAGCCCCTCTCTCCTTCATGTCTGTCTCGTTGCTTTAAGCCTAGTCTTGCTGAAACCTGTTGCAGGTGGTCAACCTTGAGACTGCAGATTTGACTGAGTCCGCACATTGCCATCCGTGAAGGGCTTCTGTGAGAAATCATCCTGAGATTTGCTAAGGTCTTCAGTCTGACAGCTTGTCACAGTTCTCAGCTACCACACATGTGCTTTGGAGAATTGAGATCCCTTAAGATGGAGATGATATTTGACTTTGACTTCGACAGAGTACTTGCCTCAGGTCAGACTATGCACACAGCAGAGTCCTGGTGTGGGATGATGGCAGTTCTTTCTGGGATTAATGCCAGGTCAGGAAGAATTGAGGTAGGAAAATGAACATCTCTCTCTGTAAGAGAAGAATGTTTTAAGCCTTAAAATATTTTCATAAGAAGATAGGGCAAGTTCAGATTATTTAGTCCCCTGTGACAAAAATGTACCATTTTGTCCTAGGAATAGGCAATATATGCATTTGGATTTGTCATGTCTGATGTTGTTTACAGTAGCTGGTTATGAGCTATGTGTCTGTTAAAGCTCTGGGATCTTCATTTTAACTCTTGCAGATTAGAGCCATTAGCACACGGAGGCTGTTTGCTTGGTGAAATTTAAGCTTGCTTTGTCGTTGTGCTTTTAAGACTGGTTTTAATTTGTCATAAATTCAAATGTAAAGAGAGAAGCATAGATGACTGAGGCAGCGCTGTGTGCAAAACAGTTCACAGCCAGGGAATTTTCACTTAGTTTATTGCCAGTTAACACAAACTTCTTATCGTCAGTTTTAGTATTAAGGAAAAAAGAAGGGGCGGGGGTCACGATCAATCAGACACTGAAATAAACACCTTTTCTCCCCCATTCCCAGAATCAACTTAACTCAAGCACCTTTCACCCTTCCTTTCTGGTGACTACATCCCTTGTTTTTAGCATGGGTTATACCCAGTTTCACCCAGTCCACCCCAATTCTTCCAGTGAGGTGAAGGGCAGTACAGCAAGGCTGGGGGATCGTGTACTAATTTGGCTGCTCTTGGCTTCTTCAGCTTTTCCTGCTGCTCTGCTTTTTAGTGTCTCTGCCATGGCACGGACCGCAGTTCCTCATGGGTCTCCACGCTTATGGTAAGAGGAAATTAAGTCAAATAACTCTTACTGATTGGTATCCATTGAATCAAAATCCTGGAAAGAACAGAGGCCAGATGAAGAAGAGACAGGAAATTGAAATCATCTGAAAAATGACCAGCTGGGCAGCAGCTTACCCAGGCACGAATGTTCAATAAAAGCAGCCACGTTCTATAACCTAATTTATGTCTTTGACAGGATATTTATTTGGGAAAAATATAATCGGTTAAATTTAAAAGGAAAAGTCCATACAGAGGAAATATGTACAGTGAGGATCCCAAAGTCAATATTCAACACACTAAAGTACTTAGGACCCTGCTCATGAAAATCAATTTCCTGAAGATTTTGTTAAAAGAAAATTCCCATTTCAGAATATGTTTCAAAAAAGCAGGTGCAAAAAGAGATGTGAATTTACATGACTTTTATTCAATTTATTGCATATTATGAAATAATAAAATAGTACATAGGAATTTGGAGGTATAAAAATGATTTAGAATACTTCCAAAGAAGATCTGATAATTCCTAGATGCTCCCTTTTAAGATAAAGACTTCAAAGTTCGTATTTTTAGACACAATTTGAAAACTTTCTTTTTATTTCTTTCCGAATAAAACTCCATTGAAAATTTTTAATTTGCCATGAAATAAATACTAAATTTCAGGTCAAAGTGAGGGAGAGACAGTGCAATAGAATTGCCTTAGGATTTACTGCCCCGCCGGAAAACAGGAATCAAGTTCTGAAATCACTAGGCACTAAAAAGATAATTGATGTTAGGCTGAAAAAACAATCAAGAAAAATTTCATTGTTAGGAACTGAAACATCTCTCATTTTTATTGCCTTAATACAGCTTCTGAAAACAGAGAAGTTCCTTGTGTTCAGATTTGGAAGACTTGGAGACAAGAGTTTTGCGGCGAATATTTGTGACAAACAGAAGTGTCTACTGGATGTGTGAGATGTCTAGGTCCTACTGACTGAAAAGGGGCATTGCTTGAGCAGGAACACCATTATCCCGAGTGCCCTGTGCCCCTTTCAGCTTCCCCTGCAGTGGCATCTCCTGCTAGGGAGTCTTCTTAGAGTAAGGTTTGGCAAACATCTATCTATAAAAGATGTCTCTGTAAAAGATAGCCTGTTTTTTAATTCTATAAAAGTATACTAAACAGACACAGTGTTGCCTGTTCTCATGATTTCATTCAGCATAAAAGCTGCCAGAGCCTATCTGCTAGTGTCATGTGATTATATATTTTAGTTTGTTTTTATATAAATAAAAATCACACACTCACATTTTCTTAGAAATAAGAAATATTAAGACTCAAAATTAAATAGTTAATACAAACAGCCCACGTTTCTCCCCAAATTGTCCTACTTGGCAGTCCATACTTCTAACAGAAGCTGTTCTCAATCACTGACTTCAGGCAGGTGAAGGGTGGGGTGATCTCCTGTATTTTTTATGCTGAGGGAATTCCTTTGGTTTCAGTGATATTTCTCCTCACATTTCATGGTGTAAGTGAGATAAGAACTGAACCCCAGTATCCATCTGCAGAATGGTGACAAAGAGTCTAACTGCTTGTAGTTAATCAAAATGGTGATAGTGTATCATATATTTATCTCTCTTGTAGTAGTTTTGGGTTCAAAAGTGAAGTTTCAAATTTCATCCTGCTTGTGATGTTTCCTGGTGCTCTGCTGGCAATAGAGAGATAATTTGCTATTCTGCTGCTTTTAAATGCTAAGCTAAAAATAATATTAATGCTGAGTCATTATATTAATTAATTAAATATTTAATTGCTTCTAGTTGCTCTTTCAACTGATGTGAGATAAAGGGATTTAGACCAGCTCTGCATATTTATTTACAGATCTGAGGGTGAGGATCGTTTCTACTCGGATCTGTGTTTCTAATTGGGTGTGTTTTCTAAGACTCTAATTTACAGGAGAAAGATCATGACATCAGATATCTTTAAGGGTTTTTTTTCCTCTCTATTTGGGAAACCCAAATCACTGCTTATCAATCTTTCATATGGAGTTCTATATTTTTTTTAGCCTTTTGTTGAAGGGAAGGTAAATATAACTCAAGTATAATGTGTTTTAATATTTTTAAATGATTATACTACCACACTTATTTTATGAGGTCTTAAGGTAAATATATTCTTGGAAATATCAGAAGGCAGGTGAAGGAGAGAGAGATAATTGATACTGTCTAAAAAGTAGCTTCCTAAGGCAGCTGTATTTATTCAGTAAAAGCAGCCACAATATACAACCTAATATGTGTCTTTTGCAGGTTATTTATGTGGGAAATATAGAAAAGAGGTTAATATCCATACAGAGGAAGTTACAGACTGCTCTTACATCCTCTGTATGGTGCTAGTTTTTATAATATATAGGAAAAAAAAAGGAAATCCAGTGCCAAAATAGACACTACCTTCCTTCAGTCTTTTACATGTCATTATTGAGTTCTTTAAAAGCTGCTAGTGAACTAAGACACACCTCAGAGCAATAAAGCTAATGAAGTTATTCTTGAAGTGTCTTCTGGCTCCAGATATATGCTACATTCACTAAGTCCACAACGTGTTCTTGAAATTAATGAAATAAGACTTCTAGATTTTACCTGCTGAATCGCTGTGCACTGCCAGCTAGCTCTACTGATTTAATTCATGTTACGCATGTATTACTTTGTTTTTCTTACTGTGCTGGTTGTTTTCCAGAGCAAAATGTGGATGTCAGAAGTTTAAAAACCTTCCCATTGCATGTTGATATGCAAGAACGTTTAGTAGAGAACCAAGGCAAGTAAGCATTTTAGAAACTCATTGCTGTTATATTATATAATAAGAATATGTTGACATCTTTAATAAATTCAGGGACTCTGAAGACTGAAAATGACTGAAATGGTGTTTGTGTTGCACTGCAGGAACGTTGCAAAGCCTGTCTATTCCAAAATTCAGGGTACAAATTGTTTTTCAGCTAAGGGTCAAGAGGAAAATACCCTCTTTTTCCCCTGTCCACATCCTGCAGGACACTATAGAACAATTAGGTTCATTGGGAGGGGGATTAATCCTTTCACGGAAACATCTGGAAGTGGTAAATATCTGAGGCAGGAGACCCTCTTAGAAGAGAATATTAGGGATTTCCACTGTGGAACAAACCATCTTTTATATTCTTTCCTCTCTGCTATTCTCAGCTCTTTGTTAAAACAAAGATTTTAAGATCTTAAGCAAAAAGTGTGCTTGTGCTTAAAGAGGAGGTTAGAAGTAAGGACTTCAGCCAAAATGGATTTACAGACCAGACAAAGGATTTGTTTATTCTGGGTGGGATGAAAGAAGGAAATGTGTAATAAAGAGTATGAGACCACTTGGTCTTTCAGATTCTTAGGTGTAACATTACCAATGGCAAAATAGAGTTGAAATCTCTCCCAGAAGGTTAAAAAGGAGAGGAGGAAAGAAGTTGATGTGTCTCAGGAAAAAAAGGCTTCCATATGAAGTTAAAAGTGATGGAGACAGTATTGGATAAATGATTGTTGCTTACTTGGAATTAACTCTTTCCGTTTTTTTATTTTTATCTCTCTGTAGTGGATTTCAAAATTCAGGTAATGGATATATACTTTTCCCCGACTCTCCTATTTCCTGATTGAGAAGGTGTTTTAGAGAAGAAAGGAATTCTGAAACTTCTCAAATCTCAAGCAAAGCAGAACTGTATACGAAAAAACTCCCCTGATATGGTAATTTTACATAGATAATTTCATTTGTGCTAATTGAGATTTCTGCGTGCTCTTTTGAAGAGTCTGAATAGTAGAGGCTGATTATGTGGTAACACTCTCTTCCAGTAGAGAATAATTATTCTTTGTAGAGATATACCCAATAAGATAATATTCCTGCTGGAAAATAGTTTATCTTGATGTCTTTTCATCAAGGGTAAGCAGTAAGAAACAAACTGAGTCTGTCTCAGCTGATATTCTGAGCGAAGTGAACCTGCATACCAGACTTGGAGAATTTATTAAATGCGACTTGTGTGGTATATACTATACTTCTAAGCTTCCTGCAGATCTCCTGCCAAAAGCAATTTCAGTTGGAGAACTTAATTTCAAAGACTTTCCTCCCACCCTTGTTTTAATATATCTGCATTTTACAGTGGTATTATTTTGTAAATATATATAGATTCATATTTCAACACAACCTAAAACTGAACTGATGGTGCTGGAAAAGCTAGAGATTTGTTTATATATCTATTAAAAGCCTTTTTTCTTTTTTTCTCCAAGAAACTATACATGTGAAACCATTGTATATGGCTTCAGTGGTAAAATGACTTGTTTTACTTTAGATTAGTTAAGTAGATTTTTATTTCTATTGGAATTGCAATACTGGTTGAAGCCTGATTTTTTTTCTAAGAATATCTTGTTCTCTAACACCTATCAGCATGTTTATTTTAAATTACTATCTATTATCAAATTAAGCTGTTGCAATTTTAAAAATGCCAAAGATTTTTTTTTATGTGTAATGTAAATATTGTGACAGCTCTCTTATCCCAGCCATCTCAGTAGTTCTTCTTATGGGATGCTATATCAGTAAGATTTTTTTTTCTGCCTCTAGATTTGATTTAATGAATGTAGGACTGCCCTAGTGACTGACAGGATATAGCTGCTAAGTGGCTGCACTTACTCCTCTTAGCTTGGGCACATCACCAGGCAGCACATATACCACCTCTGGATGGGAGCTGACAGAGGTCAGGGCAAGAAAGGTGATACCTGTCTTCAAAAGACCATGAGGACACAAAAACTATCTTCTCCTGAACATCTGTGGTGAGATCCTGTGTACTATGTCAATTGTGACTTCTGTAGTGAATATAGACATTTCTATTTGAATATTTGCAAGGTCTCTTTGGCCAAAGGTGGGATGTGTCTTTGTCTGAGATATAGCTCTAAGATATAACTAATATCCAGTCACATAAGACCACAGTCTACCTCTGTCTCCTAGAAACTTTGCTGAAGCATTCCAAGAGAGAAAAATGCATTTCTGAAAGGTTCTCTTATTGGTGTGGTATTAGTAAAGGGTGGTTAACTGCAATTAATCCTTATCAGTTCAGTAGAGTATGAAGTCATAACTCTATCAGGCACTTTCCAAAAAGATAAAAGACTAGAAACAATACAAGTACACATGTTCTTATTTCTGTGCTGGGGGAACAGAAATTTCTGTGCTGAAACCGAAGAGAATTTTAAATTTTTAGAGATGTGGTAAATCTCATACAAGCTTATAGAACCAGTTTTTCTATTTCCAGACATGATCCCATTAGATTCAATGGAGACTCTTGTACTCACTTGTAGGAAATACAGTCATTTTAACCTCAGTGAAGAAATATGAAAAAAATTTAGAATAAAGCAAACAGCAAATGAAAGAATGTCACCATTATTTAAAGACAGTTGCTCAATGTGAATTCCCGTTCTGACTGAGTGTTCTAACCCAGTCAGTCTGAATCTGTGAGGCAAAAAGGATGCTAAGAACTAAGGCATACAATGACTGAAAAAGAGTAGCTAGTAAAACATAGTTATTGGCTGTGGTTTGTTATAATGTCTTGCTGCAAAAGAAAAAGGCTATTTTGACAAGCAGAAATTCCTTCAGCAGCCACCTATCATCTTTTTACATTCCCACTAACACTTTGCAGTACTTAGCTAACAATTAAGAATTCCTCTGGTTTTCACTGTCATTCTGTGAGTCATTTGGTTTTAATATGAATACCTGAAGTAGGTCTATATGATTCCACTGGAATCAGCAAATTAACTAGACCGTTTAATCTTCACAACCACATTTACATGGCTATAGGAACCTGTGGTACAGACATTCTGAATGTTAATTGGAGACTTATAAAGATGAAGTTCTTTTACTTTAGAAATGTCAGCAAAATGAATGGTATGATTTATATCACTTGAAAAGATGAAAATCATTTGAGAAGTGTCACAAGTCAAAAATAGCATGGGAATGAATAATCATGTGAAGGAATTAAGTGAAATGGATATAGAAATCTGTCTGGGGGTTGAGATGAGTGACTAGTGGGATCTGTACACAGAAATCTGTCGAAATAGGGAGCTGAATCTGAATCAGGCAAGCTAATAGACAACCACTCTTATATCTCTTTTTTTTTTTTTCTCTCCTCACAGCATATGTGATTGTTGGTCAATCAACATTTCCAATAAGTAAGAGTATATATCAGACATGCTAAAGAATAAATTTCTGAGGCACAAATAAAGTATACTCTATGACTATACTCTGAAGGTAAAATAGACCAGTATATTGATCACTGAAAGGCATTAAAATCCCACCAATTTTGAATTGGTGATAAAATAGGTGGTTTTGGCAATCATGTAAAATAATGTAAGACAAATGGAATTACTATTAGTCAAATATCTATTTCAGAGTAATTACTATTCTTTTGTTTAATATGAAAGAAGAGCTTTTCTATGCTTGTCTTCTGAAAAATCTCTTTGAAAGTTACATTTTCTATTGAGGTCCTGTTTTATTTACTTTTTCAAAATTCTTACTTGAAATTTTAGTTCCCTAATCCTTCATGCAGCTGCTTCCCAATCATTTGTTTTTTTCCAGGATTCTGCAGCATTGGTGGAGCTTTGTGCAGGCAAACACAGAATTGCTGTAGGCAGCAGAGTTGGCTTTTTCAGTGGAAGGAAATACCGCAACAGTTTATTGAAACAGCTTACATTTCTCACCTAAGAGAGTACCAGTGAATGACTGGGTTCAGTTTAGCCATTTGGAGTCCTGCATTTAGTCAAAGGGCTCTTAATCAGAACCAACATTTGACTTGCTTGCTTATTTGAAATTGAGACTTTGAGACTATCTGCTCTAAACAAATATTCAGATATCATCATGGTTGAAATATCAGCAAGGGATTCTACTCCTGATTGGAGTCCTCTTGCTCTAGATTCCATTAAAAAGAAAAGTCCCTGCCCAAAGGAATGACCTGAGTAAGAGACAAAACAAAGAAAAGCATCTGCAAAGGAAGGAGCTTGGTTGCAGTCATACAGCAAATCAGTTGTTGGTAGGTCTGTTGAGTAATTAAAGCTCAAGGTTTCTCAAGTTCTGTGTAGTTTATTCCTACAAGAAATGCAATAGTGATCTGAAGTATCCACAATGCCAGAAATTGCCTCTCTATTCTGTAGAAATACCGTAGTTAGAAATAGCCCTTCTGCCATAATAAGTCATCTTGCTGATCTGCTGCAGTTCATGAAGTCTGTCACCTGCCCCTCTACCTACCTTGTGATCCAGGCAAGGTGTGAAAGAATAGAACACTTTTTAATCTTGCTTCGATTGCCACTTACCATAGACAGATGAACTCCAGTGTGGGGAAAAGTGGTGAGACGCCTTACAATGCTCCAATTTCTAGATAGTGTGACTATTCACAAACTGCAAATTTGATCATTTTTCTTTAATAATGAATAGATCCAGCTATAAACCAATTTGTCACAGATGGGTAAAAGGAATAGAAACAGTGGAAACCACAGATGTCCTGTGTTTTTCTGATGCTGTTTCATCTGGTTTCCAGTTACCTTTTTGCATATTTGAGTCTTAACCCATCTTATTGTCTCCCCTGGTGGTATTTTGAAGACTACTGTACATCTTTCTGCAGAATGTATCTGCCAAGGTGAAACGAGTGGAACAATAAAGGAAATACCACCCACTCTGCTTCCTGTTGACTATAAATCCTGCCGCTTTCAGCTCTGCCATATTCCCTTATCTTTCATATTTGGCACCCTCTCTCTCCCTTAATTATGTGGAAGGAAAATGCCTAGTGTGCTGACTGCCAGCCTGGGAACCTCTGCACACTCCTGTGCTGTGAGAGAGATGTGCTGTCAGTCACCTTGGCCAATGCACTACCCGCTTCCCAGCTACTCCAAAACCAGCTTTCTGTCGGCTCCAGGAGACAGGAGGACCACTGCTTTACCCTCACTCCTGGCAGGTCAGCCATCACAAGGTAAAAACAACAGTTTTCCTTAACTCAGTTAGGATGGAATTTGGGACCCACTCCATGTAAGTGGGAATCTTCAGGCACCATCCAGTGTATACAGATTATATTACTCCCTTGAGCATTCTAACATTTCTGGAAATAGTTCCATAATAACAAGCTAACCCTTAATCAAACAAATCTTGTATTTTCTGGGCTGATTAGCCTCACAGTAGTTGAAGCAGAATAAGGCAGCTGCTTCTAGTTTCTTTATTAAATCTGAAAGAATTACTTTAACTTATGTAATTGCAATGGACTTAATATTGTGGTATTTTGTCATATCAATTGATTAGTTCTTTCAGTTTTACAATAGTCTTTCTCTGACAGTGATCTGAATTTTCTATATTAGTATAAGGCTCCAAAGGTTCTTCCTAAAGTAGTTCAGCCACTTTTCAGTATATAAAAGTGCTGAATTTTTAATATAGGATCAGCGTCCTGTTGTTTAAAAACTTGCAATAAGAAAACATTTGAATGGAAATCTCTCATCTGAGTAAACGAGATTACCAAAACTGAGGAGGTGAAAGAGGGATGCGGAGGTGGAAAGACATTTGACATGTTTCAAGTCAGTAGAAGATGGGAGAAACCTTTGTCCTCACTCAGTATCTTATGCAGGAACCTTATTGTTTTCCATCACTAAACTAATGAATAACAAGATTTAATATTAAAAGAAAACAAGAAATAAAGGAGAACAGTCTGCTCAAAATCAGCTTTGTATTTTTTTGTAATGTGACTCCAGGATGAAGTGAGTAATTTCAGGGCTACCTTAATGATGCACAGGACTCAATGCTGACAGATCTAAGGCAGAACATATGGAGAAGCCCAACTGAATGCACACATATTGTACAATTTCATGCTGGACTTGCAGCAAGACAGTACCTATCCTGTGGGCCCACCTGCCAGGCTTCAAGCCTGCTATATTATGGCAGTAGGGTCATCTTCTTACCTGTTATCCACGTTTTAGGAAGATAGTGATTCAATATATGTCATATAATTTGAAGAGTCACCAATCAATAGAACAAGGATCTCTGGTCTCAAAAGACACATGTCCAAGATTCCCACCAAAAGTCATTTTGGTCTATATCTCCAGGCCTTCCAGCCGTCAGGCACACAGAAATGCCTTGTGCTGTCCCTTTTGTAAATGATCCTAACAGGAATAATTACTTGCACGAGTGCTCTTGCTTCAGTGCTTGTGCAGATCTGTAGGCCGGGCAGTGTAAGCGCAGCCTTGCTTACCTGTTTGAGTAACAGGTAAGCTGTTTGCTAACAGCTAAGCTTTGCTTACCTGTTACCAGTTTCCTTACCTTTCCTTGTGTCCTGCCAGGCTGACCACTAGCACTGTATGTCTCATATATTTATCACGGAATAGTAAAAGAGTTATAGCCTCTAAAAGGACATTCTCTTGTTTCCTGAGATATTGCAGGTATACTGCTAGTTCTCAAGCTGAGTGCACACAGATTATCTTTTGACCTCTGCCATTTAGCTTTTCCATTTCTTTTTTTCTAATTATTTTAGGGAAAAAAGGGTCCCAAGGAGTGGAGTCCTTATCTACTGTGCACTGTAGATCCTTCCTTCTTCCAAAGGAAGAGGGGTTGAAACTACACAGGAGTGAATTAATCATAGAATAATAGAATCATTATAGTTGGAAAAGACCTTGAAGATCAAGTCCAACTGTAAACCCATCACCATCACATCAACTAAACTATCTTCCTAAGTAAGTGCTTCATCTAAAAGCCAAAAAGCCGAAAATATGCCCTCCCATTTAGTTTGACATATTATGTTTTACTTGCAGGTCAAGTAACTAAAATAAAACAAAGATCCCTGCAATCTTTTCTTCCTTTGAATGAAATTTTGTTTTGTTTTGTCAGAGAATATGGTAATTCAAACTTCTCCAAGGGTACTTACACAATGCCAATGCTGAGGGCTTGCTGAGGCATCCCTGGAGAAAGATTGCCTCTTTTCCAGCTCGGGAGACATAAGTCTGTTGATGGCAGAATTGATGGCATTTTAAGTTGTTTTCTTTCTTCATATGTAGCCTTTGATACTTGCATGTCATCTGCCAGTTACAGAAAAACAGGTATAGTATGATATGGATATAGATTATATTACTTGACAAGCAAAGCCAGTCGGAGGAACATAATGTATTGGAGTTAAAGGAGAGAATACTTATTAGTCTGATTAGATGTTTATATTTTAGTCAAAATAAATGTTTGATTTTTTCCTACAAAAAGACTGGAATTATATGCTTTCTGTGAAACTCTGGCTCTCCCACTTGATTGTTTAGTGAAATGCCCCAAAGCGCTTCCATTTTGTGAAATGATAGGCTTTGCCATCATTATCGTGCAGCCATGTTATGCTACACTTGCTCTGACAAGTGAAATTTTTGGAAAATTACATTCCTAGCAAGCTCATTAATGAACAGACTCACACGTTGCAAAGGAAGTTCTTTTGCTGCAAGCTCTTCTTAAAGCTGGCCGACACCAAAGATGAGGTCTGTGTTGCTGCTTTCCATCTGGAAACATCAAATACATTTTCAGCTGTTGTGGTCCTCTATCATCTCCACTTCTGTTTGTTCATTTGTCTCCTCTTGCTTGGTAAGAGTGAAGAGGAAAGCTCTTATATGGCAACAAGTGGTGAGAGGTCAAGGCCCTACAGACTCATTCTTGCCCCAGACATGCATTCTTCCATGGTTTTGGAAACAAATAGCAGCAATTGTTTTGTAGCGCAAATGAAAAGAAAGGGGAGTTCTAGAAAAAACAGGCAAAGCAAACACCAGGGGTAGACCTGGGCTTCAGGGAGGAAGGCTGGTGTTCAGGTAAGAGTGCAGCCAAGACTGCAGAGCCTGAGAGTGCCAGCACGCTGCAACTGCAGCCCACTCTGCATGAAAAGTATTTTCCACATGACAGAAAATACTGCATGACAGTATTTTCTTCTCTTCCTTCTCTTTTGGGGGCTGCACACTATGCCAGCTCCCTGGAGCCTCAGAGATCCCTTCCTGGTAGAGTCTGGCAGCCACTGGGCTTTCAGCAGCAACAGGAGGAAGGAGCTGGGATTGTCCAGGCGAGGGTCCAACTAGATACCGAATCCTAGTTCAGGCTATGTATGAAACTGGATTGTTTGCCATCCTTTTCCCTTCCCCCCATTTTTTTTATGTGCAATTTCCATCTCCTTTGGTGTCAATCCCAAATGATGGGGGCTTAAGTCATTTCATGTTATGCTCACCTGCTGTTTGCAGCCGTTTCAGAAAATGACTGGTTTCACTAAAGGATTGTGACATATGTCAGAGAGGGACAGAGACATTGGGATAAAACTGGAGAGGGAGGAAGTCACGAATGCCTCCAGAGCTGTTACTTCATGTTAAATGG
>JAVCKT010001107.1:19558-32496 GCA_032273925.1 Rhynchotus rufescens | reverse complement strand
ATGTAAGTAAATAGCTGCTCTAGATGTCTCTGCTACAGCAGGGGGGTTGGGCTAGATGATCTCTAGAGGTCCCTTCCAACCTTAACCATTCTGTGATTCTGTGAAATATGCCTATAGAGCATAAAGATGTCAGATCTAGGTGTACATTGCTCTGCTCATGTGAGAGTTTCAAATCTTGGATCCTGGTTCTTAAGTACTGCACTTCCCTTACTGCTAGGTAGATATAAAAAAAAAGAGCCAGGACTCAACCCTGGTACACGAGTGTCTCATGTGTTTATTTCAAGCAAAAGTAAGTCAGGGAAGTGATTGCTGTTACTTTGATTCTCAAAAACAATAAGTGTAACTGCTTGTAAAGAATAAGTGCCACCTTATGTTCTTTAAGGCCTGAGCAGGCACTGGCAGTGAGTAGAAGTGACCACTTTTATACATTTCCACAGCAACTGATTCCATGTGCTCCATCAGTCCTAGACTCTATTTTTACTAGGCTCTTGTCACTTTAAAATCTTTCGCATGCTTATGTATGTATTTGGATCTCCTCAGATTCTAAAAGGCTCACAGAAAGACTTACCAGCAGTTTACACTGGACGCTAAAGTGTGAGCCAGATTGTCATCTCCCACGTAATCCCTGCAGGAATCTGACACAACTAAGCGTGAAGTCTGCACTGAGATCTGTGCAGCTTATGCCCACAGCTCAAGTTCAATCCCTATCAGGCCTAACCACATAGACATTGTCTATGTCTACTCTATTAAACCTCCTAGGAAGCTCAGTTTTCCAAAAGGTTGTGTAGACTGTATATCGCTGTCATAGTGTTATGCAATTTATTTTCTCAGCTTATTTAATTTGATGTTGGCAAGAATGGAGAGTTAATGGCCTTGGCACAAACATCTCATTGCTATTTTGCAGTCAGTTCTTTGCATATCTGGAGATTAGAAAGTCTTCCTTAGTCTCACAATGGCGAAGATACAGAGAAAGGTCTAATACAGGCAATAGCCCTCTCCCATTGTGGACTAACGATGCAAAGATCTCCCCGCTGTAACTCATTTGGCATGCGTTAGGCACATCTCATTTGGTTGTACTGTTCCTCTCTTTCCACACCAACCCACTTGTCTTTTCAAACACTCTACCACTGTCTTCCTCGTCAGAGTTACCTCGTGCTTACAGCAGACAGGCCACTTCCTTCTCCTTTCTCCTCTCCCTCTGCCTTCCTGGTCACAGTAAGGTCTTACCCAAAGAGCACCAGACCTTTCATGGGGGCAGGAGTCTTCCAGAGTGCCGAGCTGTCCGAGAAGGAACCATTTTGCGGACATAATTTCTATATCCTCACATCCCACATGATTAAATAACCCTCTGTTCCGTGCCTGAGGCATGCTGAATAGCTAGTGAGAATTACTCTTGACAGACTGGAAAAGACTCCAGAGACGCCTCTGGGCTTTTGAGGTGCAGCATGTTCCCACCTCTCAACTCCACCTTCAAACCACTTGCCCTTCTGTAATGACTCTCCACTGAGAGATCCTGTGTTTTACTAGGGGGTTCGACATGTTTTCTTAGGGATAAAGTTATAATGTTTCACACCTAGGAAACTAAAGTCCTTTCTTTCTGATGTCTCTAACTGAACTGGAAAAATATGGAAACTGAATAACTGGAAAGGAAAAAAGCCAAACTGGCAGAAGTTTGATTTGAAGAAACTACCAACTACCTTGATAGTTTCTCACTTTTATTTATTTTTAACTGTATCAAATTGATAAATTTGTTCTCAATGGTTTACATATATCACTTTATTTCTGTCTTTTGCTGCGCCTGAATAAATCTGAAGGTGTCATCTGATAACTTTTTCTCATACTCTGGTTTGCCTAAAGTATTATGGTATCTTTATACCTCCTCTCCTTCTTTTCCTTTATTCTTCATTAGAAAGTTTAAGTACTCCATGGTCTTTATATCTCTGACTCCCAGGCAGCATTTGCAACAGTAGGAGCACAGAAAAGCATAAAAGCCAAATAATGCTAATAGGGCAAACAGAATGTAATTGCTTATGTGTGCTAGTTATATCCTGAAACAAATTGTTTCTTAATGCTGAGGTCAGACAGGGTTTAATTAGGAGAAATACAATTGGTGTAAAATTTTGCAGCAGGCTGCTTGTTTGGTGTCATGCCAAGTCAACATCAAGCCTTTCCAAATGGAAATTTTCATTAGAGGCCATTGGCAGCCTGGTTAGGCTGAATTTCAGCTTTCTCGAGTCTCCTGGTAACATGAACCTGAAACTCAGCATATCTGCTTCCTAATAACAGGCTGTCCCTATTGCAACTGTTCTCACACACACAGCTTCTACATATGTAACATCAAATGTACTCAGGATCTGCCATGGCTACTTTTTTTCTGGCCTGAAGCTGTTAAAATCTGCATGCAGATAGGACTTAGCATCATCTTTTAAAAAGTGGATAAATGACATTTTATTTCCATATTGTTTTCAGGCCAAAGTAATAGAGAAAGAGGCCTCTGAACTTCAGCAGAGAAATTTAAGGGAAATTTCTATGTCTTTTTGTTGAGCTGTGAGCTTTTTTGTTCTGTTTGTACCAGTCTATGCAATGTTCCCAAGAATTCTTATTGATGCTCATAGCAATGATAGTGCTCTTTACATTGATTATCACAGCCCCAGTGCTCATGCTGCCAAGGTTAAGGTTGTATCAGCACTTCCTTTATAGACCCTGCTGTTCAAGAGAAAAATGTTTAACTTGACTGAGAAAATTGGCTGGAGGGTGGATTTTTTTTCCTCCTAATTTTGTGAGTGAAGCTAACATTCATAAAGCTAAAGGATGGACTTTCTGGCTTGAAGCACGCAGGCATGGGCTTTGAAAGTTTCTTCTATTCATCAGTATACCTCAGTCATCTTGTATCTTTTCTTGCTGTTGTGGTCCTGACAGGATGAAGGGCTTAGAAAGTAGGCGACCCAGTGCGTACCACAGACCGTGAGCTCTGGAGGTCAGCTACTGGAGATCCTTACTCCAGGAAATGAAATACGTAAGTAAATAAATAAATAGACAGTAAAAATCTGGAGCAGCGAAGGATTTGTGGCCACTGTGAAAGCTGGCTGGGGTGGCAGATGAGCTGGCAGAGACAGTGAGAGGACTACTGAGCCAAACTGCCACTGGAAATAAGACAAGTCAGGTTATAGGAAAGAGAAACTGCTGGGAAGAAAGTGGCAGAGACCCAAGCAGATACTCATGGTACAGTAATTTGTTAAACTGAACAGGAATCTTTTCATTTCAGTATCTCCCTGCCCTGGTTCAGACTGTTCCTGAATCAGCATTTAAAGAATCACTTCTTCCCTGAAGGTGACATTTTCTCTTCTCCATGCATTTCTCGCTGCCCCTTGAGCTCAGTCCTGTTTTGTCTCTCTGTTCTACTCTCACTAGCACTTCTTGTGGGAAGGGCACTTGGTGCACCTTTTCCTCTTCTGTCTGTGGGCCAGCTGTGCTGCACATCTGCCTCTGTCCCTCTCCTGTCCTGTACAAACCCTTCTATTATTGTGCAGATCCTTACTTCTGGGTTGCTATATCTGGCTGGCTGCTGTCTATAGACACAGATCATAAACTCAATGAGAGTTACCTGTATCCTCTGTAGGTAGACATGTGTGGAGAGATGAAGAGGACTAGATGTGTTCCTGTCCCTAACCGATGCTCCAGCTGGGATATAGTCTTGGTAAGCAGGAGGAAAAGGCAATTCCTCCTTGCCTGGGCTGGGCAAGTTAAGAATGTGAATATGAAACCATCAGTTCCATGCACATGCATGATCACAACAGTACCTTGAAATATTTGTGTTATGAAAGCTACTAGAAATCTCCAGAGAGAGAGAGATTTGGAGATTTTGCTAGCTTTTATGCGTTTCATAATCTTTCCTATAAAACGATAGCATTCTTTTGTTCACAAAACACAACATAGCAGTAGCTCTTAGGTGACTATCCTCTTTATAGTTTAATTTTCACGATTGGTTTATACTGAGAGGAAACCCTTTTGCCCCATATGAAAACTCTCAGTATTACTTAGTGGTGCTGGCTAGCTGTATTTACTCAGCTGCTATGGATTCTGCACACTCGTTTTTCTGGTTTTTGTTGTGTTTTGTTTTTCCTCAAGAAGGCAAGTATAGGGAATGTTTCACCATGCACTCCGGTACAGAGGACACGGACCGATTGAAAATGCTGCATGCATTCCTTGGCAGCCTAGAGGTGCTGCATGAACCCAGACATGAACCCAAACTACTGCTCATGGTCAACTCAAAGATCACCCTTTCAGTTGCCCCTATCGCTCCCTTGATTCCTAACTCACACAGCATCCACTCCACTTTAGGCTTTCTGGAGCTGACTGGCCCTTGGCAGAGGGCAGGCAGGATTGCTTTTTCCTTCATCCAAGAAATAAACACACAGGAAGGTGGAAAACGACAGCATCCAGGATTGCCTTTGCTTGAAGTTTTGGTAATTAGAGGTTTAGCATTTCTAGTGCTGATGAACACATGTTCGTGCATGTGTGACAATGAATATCTGTGCCTGGCTTTGACTCTGGAACTACAGTGCAGGGTCTGGTGGTTAGATGGGGCAGAAAGGCTAAATATAGTCTGTCTACCATGTGATCACCTCTCGGCTTGTTTTCAAACCTAGAGCCATTTTCTCAATTACCCCATGGGTAGCACAGTAACAGATATGATGGCCCACTCTCCGGGGCACTTAAAAACCAGCAAATACACCGCCTTTTTAGAAACAAACAAAAAAGACTAATGAGCTGAAGGTGTTGTCATGGAAGTGCTGCTTAGGAGCCTGGAAGGGGCCGCTGCCCTTCCCGCGGCTCTGCAGCGCAGCTGGAGCACGAAGCCGCGCTCGCCGCCGCGCGGAGCTGCGCGCCCGCGGGCTCTGCGGACGCTGCGGGTAGAGGTGACGAGTCCCCTGCCGACGCGGGTGAGCGGCGGGCCAGGGTCAGAGGCATCAGCGCGCTGACTTCAAAGACACATGGCTGGATGATCGCTTGCCCCGGCCACGGGCACGCGCGAGGCCACGCCGCGAGGAAGGCCGGCGGAGCAGCGCGGCGCTGAGCCTCTGGATTTGCATGCAGCGCAGGGAAGCAAGAAGCGCTGTCTCCTGCTTAAAGGCAGCTACTGCTGCTTCACTGGGAGCTTTGGCCTTTTCAGTGGGGAACCCAGGAGACAGGCTGTCAAAACAGAAGTCTCTTGTTCAAACCACCAAGCTTAGGAAATGGGATAGCAAGAAAAAAAAAAAATTAAAAAGGCTCAGATCAGTCAAACCAAAGGGAGTTGTTGATTCTTGGTTCTTTTTCTTCTTTTTTTTCCTTCTCCTTTCTGGGGTTATTTTGTTTTTTTTTTTTTAGTTGTCTGGATGCAACAGCAAGGAGGGTGGAGTTCTGTCAAGGACTTGAATGTAAATTCATTATTCAGTTTTGCAAACAGACAAACAAATAAAAGCCGATCTACGTTGGGGATGTTTTATATTTCCTCATTGTATTTCCCTTACTCTGTACAATTCTTCACGGAAATCTCTGCAGTAATTCTTACTAACTGCTGTTATGCCTACTGTGCGGGGCAGAACTGATCAACTGCAGGGAATCCTGCCATTTTCATTTCTCTTTTTTAATCGTGTCAAATTCATTCTCCTTTAGTAATCCCCATTATTCCCTCAGGAGGTGGAGGAAGATTTAATTGTTAAATTTGCATAGTAACTCAGCAAATAAACTCTGCAGTCTCTTGTAGACCTTTAGCCATTCCAGGCTTCATTTTAGTTATAAATCACTTACTTCTCTATGCTCAGCCATGCTGGCATTTCATACTCAGGAGGCTGGTGCACAGAAATGATTGAGGGGCAATCCTTGTACAGGCTTTTGCTTTTAGGGATGTTCTTTTATAGTGTAGCTTATTTCAAGATTATTTTGAGAATGGAGCTTTGTAGATTGATTGTATTTGCCCTTTTCCTTAGCTATCCATGTGATAAAATAATCCTGCCATAGGGGGCTTCTTACTGGTAGATCTCTTGTACATCTAGAAATAACATCAGAAATTACTAAAATTCTATTTAATGCAATAAAATACAAAGATAAATCTAAACTTTTACTACTGATGGATTAAAATGAAATGATTTGATTTTAAAGATAATTTTAAGAAGGTGTGAAGATTTGCAGAGCTTCTGCAGGACACAGAAAGGGTGGGATGTTGTTAGAGTGAACAGCAAACTCTGTAGTTCTTCTAAGTTTCCAAATGCAATCCATGGTAAGTTGTGCCAAATCCTATACTTTAAAATCGTGACACCGACTAGGCAGTGATGCGATAGACAACTGACTACATTATTTTACTCTTGTAATTGGATTACAACTCAATCTGAGTGATGCAGTATTAGTATTTAAGATTTTGATGGTAAAACTGTCTGCAGTTCTTTCTGCATTTCTGCCCTGCTCTATGGAATCTCTATTTCTTATGACAAACTGATAAGCTACAAGCTTACTATTGAGGAGAAAACTCCACAGAAGGCAAAGAGAAGTGTTAAGTCGGAGAGGCAGTAGCCTGACTGAAGCTGTGTGGATGTGATGTGTTCAAGAAGCTTCTGCATTTCATAGCAGCGAGCTAAACTATTCCAAGTGCTATTTCAAGAGGAAGGAGGTCTGAAAACCTTGGAAGCTTGCAAGATCCAATTGGATAATGTCTTGGGCAACCTCATCCGACCACACTGCAGATTTAATTTGGCTACTGAGGTGTATAGCTGGTATAGAAACTTTTGCTTAACCATTCTATTCACTGATAATGTTGTTTCAGCAGAGTATTTTAAAGCAATGTGGCTGACTTCAAGAGGAAGCCTCTGATCCTCCAGACTAGGAGTACACTGTTGGGTTTTACGAGACGGCAGCCAAGACGCGAAGCCTCCACATAAGCCTGGGAAGGACACACAAAATCGCAGTGGACATAATGTTACTGATGGCGTTTACACAGCTGTTTACTTAGAAATAAGAGCAGAAGTTCATAAAAGTACCCTAACCACCTCCACTAGGTCTGATCCATGTGGCAGACATAGTAAGTTGCCCATGGTGGCAGATCTCTGGCTCTGCTGCTCCCTCTCACATCCGCTGTGACTGGGCGGCATCTGCCTCCAAGCACTGGCCAGATCCATTCCCTCCTTTAGCTGAGACAAAGCCTAAGTTAAAACATGTCTTCATCATCTACCTGTCCCAATCTCTCCTGTGGAGAGTCATAATAGGGTACAACCCTCTGAAGATGCTCGCTGACTTCCCTACTGAAAAGAAAAGGAAAAAACAAGCAAATTGCTCACAAGAATAACTTATCACAAGGATGGAATATTAGCCTGCTCCTAGTTATACGTGCACCAAATATCTGAATGAATGAATGAATGAATGAACACTTTTGAATGAAATACAGACACCATGGGTCACTTCCAAAAAGTACTTTCTGAGCGTTAAATCCAGCCCACATAATATGCATTTGGTAGTTATGATTGACTTAATATGTCACATGACATCATTTCATTTTCAGTTCCAAGGCTGTTCAGCCATTTTTGCTGTGAACATTTAGATATAATAATTTCAGACTGTTTTAGGCAAATCTGTACTTATGATTCTGGAACTTACTCTCCACAAATATCATTGACTTTAATTCAGAATAAAGAAAATCTCTGCAGAAGTATATTTGTAGAATGGAAAACAAGTACAGCTTGAGATCCATAAAATATCATAGAGAAGTTCTTTTTCAGGAAAAGCATTAAGCTTAAATGTTCCTCAGTTCTCCACCTCAAAATGCAGGATATTGCTGCTGGCATTATGTTTTTGTTTTTGTTTTTGTTTTTGTTTTTGTTTTTGTTTTTTGCAGGGTGCAGGCTCTACATCATTCTCCTAAAAGAAACATCCTAACGCAGCCCCATTATATTGAAGTAATGTGAAATACCTAAAATCCCTCCTAAAGTTATATGTGTTTTCAGAGGGCTTACAAAAGCTCATTTGCCTTCAGTAACTTAATGTAATCCCTGATACTAATGCCTTGAGGTTGCTGTGGAAATGTTGATTGTATACCTATAGTTTGGGATAATCTGACCTATCCTTCCCTTCTTTCATTCCTGCTTTAGTCCTTATACACTCTTTTATTGGTGAGGGAGGGTAGGAGCTATACACCCTTTTATGGATGAGGAGCTTTCTCAGCATCAACTATTTGCACTGAGTTCATAATCCTGAACTATGTAACTATGTTTATGCATTACACAGTAGCCAGAGACATGTGAGGGCCCATTTAGCCATGGAAAATGTTGACTGTACCCGCAAGGCAAGCCATTCCCAAGAAGCTACAAAAGCAAATAGGGAATTTAATTGCTAAAAGATTGTTGTCTCAGATTCTAGTTCCCATGGAAGAGAAAACATATGATTTTCTCCACATCCTGGGATGTGAGTTCACAAGGATAGTGAATGAGAGAAACCTACTAACAGTTCCTCCACTGGGAAAGTATTCCTAAGTATATGAGGAAGAAGAATAATCTTAACTGCTTTGGAAAAAGTGTTTGCAGGCACCATGACTTAGGAATAGCTAGAATCTGTCAAATGGTGTAATGCAATGATTTCACTATTTTTTGCTTTTTTCTTGCTGAAGCCACATGTGTCTAGTACTTTTATGTGTCTAGTACTTTCTCAGCGTATAGTCTCACTGATTTTGAAAGGACAGTCCTGGTGTCTGAGTGAAGAGCTATCTGTGTGATAATCAGTGACGAGACCCCAGAGCACCATGAAGAAATCTGAGAGCTATATGAACAGGCAGCTAAAATGCCTTTATACCGATAATTTTTCCTCTGCTAGTCTTTTGAACTCCAAGAGAAGCATAAGCCTTGACTCAGGCAACATGAAGTGTTTGCTCTGGCACCCAAGCCAGCAGATGTGACTACTTGGCATTCCTTCCCAAGACTTGAACCTCATGGTATGTCTATGCCAAATGTATCCACATTATGCGAGAGTAATGGAAATTCGCCAGGCCGAGCGATGCTATGTTTTCTCGGATGAATGTTGCTCAGTTTAATTTTGAGAAACTGACTGATAAAAGCCCCAGGAATTACCTATTTGCCTGTATTCTTTCTGTGAGACCTAGCACTTTTTACTGCATAGTGAATATAATAAAAACATGAAGGAACAAGTGCATCTGAGACAGCAAAAGAGGCAAGCAAACCTGGTAAAAGGTGAGGCACTCACCTGAGAAAAAGGATTTCTTTCCTTTCTGAAACAGGAGCTGGCTGCACAGGCTGGCCATGGCGAATAAAGTTTGCCATCTGACACAATTCAAGGGACTCAAGCTGCACGGTCACACTGAGCTGTTTATTACAGTTTCCCCATTTGTGTGTGTGATTTTTTGGGGTTTTTTTTTCTGATTTCAAGCACATACTAACATGGGGAAATACCAGTGGTCATTTGCCTTTGACAGCACCTTGTAAGCGAGACGGAAATACACCAACTCGTGCTGCATAATACCTACAGGCATACAGAAGGAGAAGCTGAAACGTATTTTGGACAACAAAGTGCACAGGACTAAGCCAACTGAAGACATGCATTAAAAATAATAATAAAAAAAATCACCATCCTGCCCTTCATTTCAACTGACTACTAGTTACCTATAGCCATTGTAGCAGGACATATTTGCATAATTTACACAATACAGTCCCATTTTGGCCGTGGTCTCTGGTCACTAACCTAACTCCTGAAAATAGTGAGCGTGATTTGTTGCCTTCAGCAGCCCGAGGCACTTAACACAGCCTGACTCAAGTGTACTCAATATGCTTGTGACATTTACCCACAGGGCATCCCGAGTCAAGAAAAGACTCAGAGGTGTGTGCAGGGAGCCAGGATTCATCTTCAGAGTTGAGAAAAGTTATAAATATCCCAGGGAGCCTGTCTGGCATGGAGCGAATCTACTGTCACCTGGCCACAGCCTGATAAAACAGCTGGAGAACGTGATGCCTTTTGTTACCAGGTCTTTCACTTAATCCTACAGGGGAAAAAAAGTGCTACTGATACAGGAGGAACTCCTCAGGTTGTGGCAGGGAATTGCTGCTGTACTATTAGTGCAATTGATTACTTCAGCAAATAGCCAGAAGTAGCCATTACTTCCTGAGTTACTTCCAGTACAGTAATCAAGTTCATGTTAACAAATTTCAGTTGTGAAGGAAATCCAGGAGGACGGGCTTCTAACTATGGACCTCAGCTGCAGGAGAAGAAGACAGGGAGAGACATAGTAAAGTGCAGGGCTCCTTCCATTTATTACCTGGGGGCCAGAAGGAAATGGAACATTTTTTACAGTGTTTTGAAAGGCTGTTTACTAACTTTTGGCCTAGAAGGAAAATCTGGGAAATGATTCACTATATACATGCCTTTCATAACCGCCAGCCTGACACGCAACAGGCCAGATGTATCCTGCAGGGTTGTTGTGTACAAGGTGCATGAAAGACAAGTTAGGTGGTAATGTTCTCCAAAACTCCATACAAACAAGAGCTACAGCACAGTTACATCTACATGGGTAATTTACAATGAGTAGCTTAATTAAAATACTAGGGTTTTTTTTTTCTGTGCAGATACTATCGTTTCTCAGATATTCTTTTGAAATTATTTCCTGTGTTATTCCTTGTCCACAGCAATTCATTGCAAGACTAGTCAAAATAATGTTGAAATTTGGTATATCAGACAGAGATGGGATATTAGGTTCTCTGATTAGCTAAATGAGACATCTTGAAAGAAGTCTCTGCTTCAGTACTAGGCTTTCAAAATAGAAAGTGAAAATATTCTGTAATATTTACTTAAATGCTACTGTTTCAATAGCTGGTAGTAAATTCATTCGATATAATATTTTGAGAAAGTCAGTAGAAAAAAAATGAATAGTCAAACAAATCATTTAAATCATTTAAACACACCATTATCTGAGGGTTAAGTAGTGTCTGCATACTTGCAAACACAGTTTCATGCAGTAGAATGTAAAAGATTTTTTTAAAACTCAAATAGAGTGGTCTACAGCTATATGCTAATACTAATTCCACTACCTTTCTCATGCAAATAAACAAAAATGAATTTTGAAGCCAGAACTACTTCAGTTATGTAATTTATTTTGGTTTGTGAAACACAGAGGTCCAGCTATGCATATAAATCAACAGTGGTAAAATACAGAATGCCATAAACCTTAACCCCACTCATCAGGAACAAAAGATGAGTTGCTACCAGTTCTGCTGGTGGACTGAGCTGTTTTGTTTGTTTACCCTTTGCAAATGTTCCCCAGAAACATCAAATTGTGCCAACCTACCAAGCACACTGACAGCAGATAACAAAAACAAAAAGGTTTATGCATGATAAAAGCATATTGAAAATACATGCATAGTCTTAGGCTGGTTTATACTATTCAGTGGTGTACGTGGTGTATTAAAATGCATTACACAAGGGTATTTTGGTTAAGTCCTATCTCTGCTTGACACTTAAAAATAATTTAAGAGAATTAAGGTATTTCATATTTTTTGTTATTCTTTCTGCCAAAGGGAACAACAATTCAACAAGAGGGAAATTATAAAGATGCAAGTTATCCAAGGAGATGGAGTTAAGCGATGTTTCATTTTCCTAAAGCATTACAATCTTTTTCTTTTGTTAGAATCCTGTGGATGAAGTAGATGCATTCAGTATTTGCTTTTTTTAGTGCAGTTCAATAGGATGCATCATAAGTTATTCTTACTAAGTGTCAAAACGAGTCCAAGTGACAGATTCTCTATTTGCTTACCTACATTTAACACTGGCATATCTCCATTCAGTCACACTAGGGTAAATAAACTGAGACTCTGGCTTCCTATTCCCGCTTGTTTGATCTCACTCTAGATCAGAGATGCCAAACTACCAGCTCTGGCACATAGAGATCTGCGCTGGCACCAATGACAATGAGCAAATAACATTTTCAAAATACATTTGACGCCAGACACCAGGGAGCACCCTCGCTGCTTCAGGAGCTCGCTGCTAGAAAGGCTTTTTGCTCTGAAATCCACAATTACTTCCCATGCGTGGCTGAAACGGCCAAGATGACATTTCTCTTCTACGGTCCCAAAAAAATAAATCTCCTGTATTAATCCCCAAAAGAGACATCTATGTGGTTCCTTCTGTTCTGGACATCTATGAAAATGAGTTAAAGTGCAATCCAGCCTACCTCAAAAATACACACAAAGAAGACCTGAATCAGGCAAAATGTTGAGGACAACAAGCCATATTTCAAACGTACCAGGTTTTTCTAGACCACTTTTATTAGGATACAACAAAACAAAAGCAGAGAATTATCTCGAGAAAACATGCATGAAAAAACAGCGAGACAAAATGAGGGTACATTCCAGGAGAGGTCCCTGGAATCATCTGGGAGTTTTACTTGCTAAATTGCCTGCTAAGGCTGGGATCCTGCATATAGGCGGCGCACACAACCGGTCCTACCCTCGGGACACACTGCAGCTTTTCCAAGGCAACATGCTTAGTGATGTCCACGAACCCTCCCAGGCCAAACCTCTAGTGCATGGCTCCTCAGGATCATGGGGGCCTGGAAGTCCTGTGCTCCTGCCCCATGTTTAGCAGGGTGGAGAGGATGGTCCCGGCCACATGCCCTCCTGGGGCTAGCGCTGTTCCCAGGGAGAGCCACGGCCCAACTGACCCCATCCAAACCCTGTATCATTAAGTCATTGCATTTGGAATTAAATGGCCGTTCATCCCCCAGCCCAAAATCCCTCAAGAAGTGCCATTGGGAAGAAATAAGAAATCATAAAGTTAAAGGAATGAAAATAAAATAAACCTTGCCCTGAATTTACCCGTGCACAGTAACACACCAAGGAGGGCCTGCAGGCTGCAAGGCTGTGGCTCCCCCTTCCCCATCCCCCTGCCCGTCCCCCTGGCCCCCTTGCACC
>JAVCKT010001105.1:19953-32102 GCA_032273925.1 Rhynchotus rufescens | reverse complement strand
CTGGGGAGCCCAGAACTGGACACAGTACTCCAGATGTGGCCTTACCAGGGCTGTGTATAGGGGGACGATCACCTCTCGACCTGCTGGAGATGCTCTTCTTAATGCACCCCAGGATTCCATTGGCCTTCTTGGCCACCAGGGCACTGCTGCCTCATGGCCAACTTATCGTCCACCACAACACCCATAAAACGTCACCTCCTCAAAGTAACAGTGATAGCTAAGGTCCTATCCAGTAATAGTGTTAGCTAAGGTCCTGTCCTGGCCCCAGTGAGATATGAAACACGCTATCGTATCCTGAGCTGCAGCGCTGTGGACACACCATAGGGATAAACCCCCAACCCGGCCTCTCTAGCAGCTTGTGCTGAGACAAAGCTGTGGCAGGGAGTGAAACAACACGTTCACCACTGAGGAAACACCCCTAAATCTCCCCCCATCCAAATGGCATGATCTGAAGTGACTAAGGCTCTTAATCTCCTTAATTTACCCTTAGAAGGATGTGTGTGGTGGGAGGGAGCTTGCGGAGGCAACTTTTTCCTGCCTCTGGTTCTTCACAAAAAGCGTAAGGGCTGTCAATATTGTCACAGCGTTTCCCCAGGTGAAAATCAGCACTGAAGAGGTAGTCCTGTACATTTTTAGTTTTTTTTTTTTTAGTTTTAGAGTCACTTGTCAAGGAGGCTTCAAATATACACGAGAATATAAAAGAGGCATTTCATGAAAGACAGAAAAGGTGCAAAAAAACCCGTAAGATAGGATCTCCCAATGGGAAAGTCTAACTCCTGGCACTGCTTGAAGTTTTGTCTTCACTTGTGGCATTTGGTGTTTTTTTTCCATTAATGCTCCAGCTACTGGAGAAACATGGTTATAAAACTCACCATTTCATTAGAAATTAAGCTCCCAGTTATCAAGATAGAAAGACAACTCTGTTCCCAAAGACTTAGCGAATGAAGGAAATGAAAAGGAAATGAAACATCCTTCATTTCTGCATTGAATTTTTGAATTACACTATTCAACCTCAACATTTCTGATTCTTTTTTTGTTTTCAGTTGTATGAGAAATTTTGATAATTTTGAGATTTTATCTTTAATCTGAATGAGCATAAATATCTATCAGAATTTCCCCAGATTTATCCTTTATGAACTTTCATAAAAATAGTGGAAAATCTCAAAAAGACAAAAATATTTTGTGTCAAAATATTCTTCCTTTTAATGCAACTGCATATAATTAAAATATAATAATATTGTGCAAGCTGTAATTTTCATAGTACTTCTAATTCTTGCTTGACTTAAGTTAATTATGACACTGGAGTATTGTTTCCTTAAACCGTGTGCTTGAACGCAAAAGTTATTTTTATGTAGTAATAGCTGGGGATAAAATTTTATTAACTGTTAACAAGGAACACAGTGAACTTCTTGAGGCCTCAAATGGCCTTTTAACTCAGGGACTGGCATTCCTGTCCTCCTGCTGGGGTTTTCTGTTTTGTTTTGTGTGTAAGCATGTGCCTGTATGTGTGCATATGTTTATTTTTGATAAAACACATCAGTTCTTCATTTATTACCTACAAACTGGCTCATAGCGATGTTTGTACATCTGGAGATTGAAATGAGCTGAGGCTCTCGGAGATGTGCTGCCCTTTTTAATAAAATAAAAAGACTAGATGTAAGAAGGAAAGGCTTGAAAAGAGGGTTTAGGAGGGACTGGAGCTTAAATGAGGGATTCATTTTACAATAAATGACTAATTGTTTAACACTAGCCGATTCCCCTTTGGATCTAAAGCAGCATGGGGCGCTTCTCATCAGGATGAGTTCAGAGCTCAGATTGTCCAGATGTCTCGTTGTCGCAATGTGCTTTTGGATTAAACCCTTTGGGGGGCTTTCTGGATTAGCCTGGAGTCTTGGCAACATGCAGCTTCTGTCCAGCCATTGCATATCCCTGATTTTAGACAGCAAAATCTCTGCCAAGTGACAGGCTGGCCGAGCAGCTTGGGCAGCCATGAGGAAATGGCAGACCCGGCTCGATCAGAGTTCCTAGTGGTCATTTATCTTGTGTAAACAAGCAGAAACCCTCTAATGACGTGCAGGCTGATGTGCAGCCTTTGGTGCTCTCATCCTTGACAAGGGCCAGGATTAAGCAGGCATTGTGCTCCCAGGACTGATGATCGGGCATTGCTTCCTCCGGGCACACAAAGTGCTTGGGAAGAGCTTGAGTCACGCCACAGGTATAACACACACACCACAGGTCGGTCTTTATACATCTTCTGTACTCAGGGCTTAAGTGTTTGGGTACCAGGAGCTAGATCCGATAAAGGATAATCAGCCCCACGAGCAAGGCATTGCAAGAATTTGCCAGACCTCCCAAGTCTCTCTGTTCCTTAGACACTTTACTATTGACAAGAAAGCTCCCCAAATACCTGGAGTTTTGCTTTTGCACACTGCAATACTGCATTTCTGTTGACCCCACCGAAAACAGATCAGATGAGAGAACTAAGTCCCAGAGAAGCTCAATCTGTTAGTCCTCAGATACTATTTAACTTGTCCTGCCAAGGGCAAGAGCCTCACAAAAGCAGTTTCCAGTGTGGCTGCCTTTTAAATCATTGCCTGAGTCCACTTTTATGGATTGCTTTTTTACTAATTGTTTAGGGCAGTGGTTTCCAGATAGGCAAAAGCAGAACTGAGGTAGGAGATCTAGCTCACTGGGTATTTTGACTGCGAGAGACCTGGTCAGCATTGCAACCAAGGACTGGGTCATCTAGCAAGCTTCATGTAAGCTCTGCTAGGTCATTTCTAGCCTGCCCCTGAAGGGCCTTGCAGACCACTAATGCTCTTTGAGATACTGCTGGCCTAGAAGTTAGTGTGCCTTTGATGCAAATGGGTCACCCAGATTCTGTTCTCTTCCTCCTCAGACAGCTAATCTTCCATATCCCAAAAAAGCATTGCAACTAATAAAGCAGAGGGTATCTGGAGTGGAGACTTTCTTCTCTCTCCTACTATTGAAGCTGGGACATGGTGCAGAAAGGCTTGCACTGTTCCTGGAGTGAAAAGTTTTTATTCACAGGAGGGAGCTTGGCTCTGTAGCTGAATGGTAATGGTATTTACCTGGCAGGGAAAATCCTGCCAGGATAATTCAGGATTATTTTTGTATGTCACCTGCTGATGCACCCATACTCAGCATGTGCTGTCACCTAGCTCGAAGTGCCTGTATGCACTGAGATGAGCATGTCCTCTGTATGGGGCCTGTGTATTGAACACAGATTGCACTTGGTGGGTCTGGTTATCTAAGCACATCCTAAGGCATCCTGGGTCTTTATGGATTGTTCGTAATTCAGGATTATTCATGAAATGCAGAAATGCTTTTTCTGCCTCCCATGTTGAAGATCCTCATTAGAATGAACACTCAGGCTGAGATGTTTCACCCACTTTATGTCCCACACTTGCAGTAAAATCATGTACAAGACAGGGATTTTGGAGCACATCCTGTTTGTCAGCGCTCATCCACTGATGAAAGATGGTCCGTTGCTGAGCCCCTCTGATACAGAGCAGCCTCACACACATTCCCCTCAGTTTTGGTGTCCAAGAGCAGGACAGGTTTCCTGGTGGGTGGTGTGACAAGCCAGCTTTTCCCAAGTCACTACTGCAGATATAGACAAGCTCTTCTTGCAAACCAAAGGGTCCAATAAAGGCAAAAGAAAAATGTCTTCGGGTAGAAGGCTCTTATGCTTCCCACTGTCCAGGCTCCCATTCTTTGTGGCCAACGTGCCTGCATCCAGTCCCCCGTATGCGACTATATCAGCTGCAGGGATGTGGGAAACCCTCCAGCCTTCCCTTCCCCAGGAACCTCTGTTCCCTCAGGTCACAGAGGGAACAACAACCTCTGGAGGAGCTTGTCCGAGGCGCTCTGCACAGGTATTTGTTGGATATGGAGGCAGTTACTTTAAAGGAGTTAACAGGTGCCTGCAGCTGGAACTAATTTGTCTGCTGGTTCTCGTAAGGAATCTGGGTCATTACCCATGCAATAGCAGGCCACAGTGGGCATATCAAGTAATCTCTTCACTGTAATAGGATAATTCCTGTGCTGTAGTACTAGTACCAAGACGTGATTTAAAGCCCTTGAGGCAAATGAAAGACAAATTTGTTCCTGTGCAGCTGGGGACAGGTGCAGTGAGGTGACAATCCTGTCTTCCACAGGACATTGAAGGTGCAGAGCTCACACCAAGCATTTCATCTCATGTGCACCTTAATTTGAAAAGACCCATTGCTACAGAGGCCTTGCAGCATGTGCTGGCTATTTTTGTTAACCCAGAATTATCTTTCTGACTTAAAAGTGAGTTTGAAACTCACTTTTGCAGGAAGGGCTGATTTTGTCCTTGAGTTAATTCAAGATCAGTTGAGTTGACCTGAGTTTTTCGATGTCCCAAATGTGATAGCTGTGTCACAAGAAAAAAAAAAAAAAAAAAAGAGAGAGAAACTTCATTCCTCCAGTCCACTAAAATAATTCTGGAGATGTGGGTGAAGCTGGGAGGCCAATATGCTCCTCCTTATTCCACTGGGAATGAGCAGGAAAGAGGCAATATGGAACTCGCAAAGGTGGCTTCTACCTCTTGTACGTCGCAAGAAGCTTCAAAATCCCATAAAACCCTGATGCAGAACAGCACTACTAAGTGATGGTGCAGTGGAGTGCTGAGATCTGGCCCATTCTTTTGTGTCTTTTCATCCTTCCCCTCCTTCTCCTCAAAAGTCACTCCTTTTGTGCCAAGGAAGGAGAAGGAACAAAGCAATCTTTATCTAGGTGAGCAGTGCCTGGACTGGTGCACCTGCAATGGCAGTGAGCTCAAAGTGCTCCTATGTTGCTCAGTAAAAGTGAATTGGAACTGCTGTGGGGAACAGAGGATCGATTCTTCCAAAGGCCAGGAAAGACTTTATGGACTTCTGCAAGAATATGACTTCTGCATATGCCCTCTCCTAAACTTTTCCCCCCATTAAAACCTCTTGGAGTTGTGATCACTAATAAAGCTCTATTGCAGGACTGGAGAACACCCACACTGAAAGGGTTTAAAGAACTTGTGCTAAATTCTTTTCTGGTGGAAACAGGCAAAATACATCTGAAATGTGTGATGCTAATTTATACCAAAAAGGAATTTTGCCCTTGTGCTTAATTTTCAGAGTAAACACCTTGCAGCTATTTGTTAAAGCAAAACAAAAAACCTTGGAAGGGAACCAAACCACGAGCATGTTTGCTGTCTCCAGCCACCACACTGTCGTACATATTTGCTCTGCAGAGAGTGTTGTCCTCTTGGCTATGTAGAAATATAGAAATTACTTAAGTGCATTTTGTTTTCAGTTAGACTGCCAAGATTCCACGCTGAAATGTGTGGAGTTGTTCTTTTTATATCTATCTATTTATTTATTTTTATTTTTTCCAAATAATCTGTGTTACCCTAAAGGCTATTTTTTAAAAAATTCTTAATTGTGTATTTGTTTTTAGAAGACTACAAAAATAGATTGCTGTGTGCTTTGACACACCTTAAACATTGGTTAACCTTACACATTAACGTTGGTTAACCAACACCTTAAATGTGGTGATTCATCTTAATTATTTTGACTACTTTTAATGAGATTTTGACATTCTGCAGAGATCATTTCAAATACAAAACTAGTTTTAGGATCATACGATTCTTTAAGTCGAAATATTTTCTCTGTATATTTTGAATTAAAATGGATATGCTGGTACTGGTAATAAATAGGTGCAATAGGATGGAACCTGACCCGCTCCAGTGAGTTGAGAAGCAAAAAGTGATTTTAGTGATAGCCCTGATTGCTCCCCTAAAATGTGGATTTATCTGTGTGAGTAAACCTTGCTCCCCCATACCATTAATACTCATCTGCCTTCCTCTGCCCAGGGTTGTGCTTGCCTTGCCTGTCCTGCAGGGATAATATGCATTTTAATCCAAGCTCTCCATGATCCTGCTGACACTTATCCTGTCGGTTGCAGTGTTTTCTCGTGCACCTTGCTCGGGTCCAGCTGCTTGCACAGACCGAGAGAGGACAGTCCCATGACAGAGGCTGGCAAGGGGGACTGGACTGGGCATGTGGCAGAGGGCTCCAGTGAGAGCCAGGCAGGTCCATAAGGGAAAACACGTGGTGAGAGGTGGCTCTTACTTGTGCAGGTAAAAGAAATTACAAGCAGTGAAACACACTTATGCAGTTGCAATAGGCATTTTAGCAACCGGAAAAAGAAACTAATGCTGCTTAAATTACAGAGCAGATCTCTGTTTCATTGCACAAAAGCTACTGCCCAGGATGGTGATGACTTCGGAAACTTTAATGGAGTGCCGCACAAAATAGCCTTGCTATTTTTGGAATGCTGTGCTGTTTTCATAAAGTGCTGCTTCAACTGTGTAAGATTTACCATAGGTAGCTGAGAGCCAACATGCCCATTGTCTGCAGAAAAAAACCTCCCTCAGCCATAGCCAGGATCAAGCTGACTCTCCATACGATCAAAAGAGTTTAATGTTCATCTGTGTTTTGCGGCCTCCCATAAATAGTCCATTTCAGCACAGGAACATTTGGTGAAACCTTATGTTACCTAGAATCTTCCTGGAAAACACTACCTCAAACAGAATCCTTTTTTTGTGCTTAGTTTCCCCCTCCAGGCATAATTATTACTTATTATAATAAAGTGCAGCGTAAGCTTAGATGACATGCATATTCCAAGTCATGAAAAAACCAAAGTGGGAAAAAGCACCAAAGATAAGGAGCACGTGGCTGATCCGCTGAGTGCTGCTGGGCCTGGCTCAGAGGCAGCGACAGCAGAGAGCACTTAGCACCCTTGAAAATACAGATTATCATCATCATTATTTTTTTTTTTAAATGACTGTCTCCACAGGGCTCTGGGGCTGCTGATGGTTGGATGGTAGATGAGCCTCGCACAGGGTGAGAGGAGCTGGAGGCCTTGGTGTGGCCGTGCCAAGTGGCTAGTGGGGACAGGGCCAGCCTGGCAAAGCGGCCAAGCGGGGCTGGCCTCGCCGTCAGCATCTGCGTTTGCAGCATCCTACTCCAGCTGTAAATGGCGTGTGGATCTGGGCCAAGCCAGAAGCCATGTCACACGGATTGCTCTAGCTAGATATCATTAACATGCAAAACCATGCAATATTCCCCAGTTTCTGGCTCTTGCCACCTATTTTGTTTCTTCAGGTAGTTTGAGCGAATGAGAAAGTACCTAAGCTGGGCTTTGATTAACCACAGTTCTGTAAAGACCTAGTTTCTTGCTGATAAGTTTCAGAAATACATCTGCTATGTGTCAAGCAATTATACCTTCCCCCAGGCTTTCTAATAGGGGAGTGAGGTTTTTCAAGCTAGGTGCTTTAATGAGCTAATGAGCTATGGGAAACCAAAGTCATCAGGAGCACAAGCAGGACTATCTCTGTGGGCTTGCATTACATGAAATGCTGTTCTTGGGTTTAACTTGCTTTTCTTCACACCTGTGAAGCCCTGATCTGTTATTGTGATACTGTCAGGTTGGTTGGAAGTGCAGGATATGTCCAAACTGTCCTTCATGGTAAGATTAGGTAAGTGTTGAGTTGCTGACATGTTAGCAATGCAACTGAGTGCAGGATAAGCAGCCAAGGAGGGTGGCTTAGTAGTCCCTGCTGTGTCACAGGCTTGGTCATTTTTCCCCCACTACACTCAGGAAAGACAGGGCTGCACTGGAGGGTTTTTCTAATGGTTGATTAAAGAATTGTTCTCAACACCTTAATAAATTAGATAACTTGCATGCAAAATAACCCTGTAAGCACTTCATCTGGGTTATAGATACATCAAGATTTCCAGAAGTGAACTGTCTTGTCTTTTAAGCCCCAGTGAATGGTGCTTGACACATTAACAAAAATCCGATGCAAGTTTTCATTAAACTGACATTGAAATTGCTTCTCATATGAACTTTTATGAGCTCAAGGGTTTGAAAAAAAGAGAGGCATAGAAGCACATGGTTTCCAGGCAAGGTAAAAGATTTCCAAGGCTCAGCTGATGACACGACAAGAGCTTGACCTTTCCAGCTTGGGGCTGCACTTGGCCGTATCTCTGCTGTCACATATTGGATATCATCCCTGACAGATGTGCCCATTTTGGCAAAAAGATCACAACGTAGGCTGGGCCGCAGATGTTTCTTACTGGGCAGATAGCTGCTGCTTTCAGCAGCCTTGAAAGGGCACGAATAGCTTCTGCTTCCCTCAGAGGGTTGCGCTAACCCCGCACGGTGGCTCGCTGGTAATAAATCTGCTGAACAGCAAAGTTGTCCTGAATTGGGAGACCATGAAGTTCCAAGTTCATTTGTTTTGTTTTCCTGAAGATAAATGGCTGGTTCCTCAGAGTCATCCTACAGTGGCCTTTGTGATCTACACAACAACCCTGTGGCCCCTCAACATCACTAGGACAGTGGCCACGTGCTCTGCTTGGTGGCCTCTGTGGCCATCTCCAGTCTCATGTGTGTCCTAAGCTGTATCTTCCATGCGTGTAGGCACAAACTGGAAGAAACCAGTGGGTATTTGTGTGGGCTTTGGCACTGGTACAATTACATGATATTTTTGCTTGAGGTACCTATGTTTGATATGAGATTAGGTTAAGCTGTTCACTGTGGTGCCACTTTGGAAAGGTAGCATACATGGTTCTCATGTTGCTGGGGTGACTCAGGCCTCAGCCTTTCAAATGGTGTCTGTTTCACTGCTCTCCTAATTAAATGGTGCTCCTCTTGCCTCCTTCTTTGTGAAGGGCTTCAACAAGTAAAGAGCAAAGTGCTTTATTTCAATAAATCCTGAGCATGCGGAAAGTGTTGGTGCCTGCATCATTAGAGAAAATTGACTTTGGTGGATGCAGAGGACAGCAGCAGCAGAGGGACGTGCCCCCTGAAAGCGATAACTAAAACAACCTAATGAGTTTTAGGATGGAGCGTGAGAGGGATATTATTTAGCTGAGATACCTGCAATAGCTCATGCCAGCCTAGGTGCCTTGGAACAGATTGTTCCTCTGAGGCATCTTAGAGTTTAATCTAAGTCATAGATAGACTTAAATCCTCATCCACTGAAGCCAATGCAAAGCTTCCCATTGTCCTAAATGACACTTGGATCATGGATTTGGTAACAAATTAACATCAGCTGTTAGACTCTGTCTTGAAGAGTCTTTGATTTCTTTGATTTCTTTCATAGTTTCCACTACCAATAGGCATTAAAGCTAACATCTCCATTGCAGTGACGATTAAATAAACACCTTGGTATCACACCATTAAGATATCTGCTTTACTCTAAAATTCCAAGCAGGCTCTGCAGGGGGAAGAATATGTATTATTTGTACTTTTGTGGTGTCTAGCAAATACAGAAATGATGAAGTGAGTGCTGATGTGTTTGCTTTCATGCTGAATTGCATTGGGAATATATTTTTCAATGTTTGGCTGATTGGTGATAGCTTTCAGCATCACATGCTACACCTACAAAATTGAACAGTCCTTTTAAATCACTCTGTACAGATGTCTATTTTGATAATTTGAAAAATAATAGAGCTAAAATATAGGCTGTGGAAATGCCAGAAGAAAAACTCAAATTATATTTCTTAGCCAGTGCAGTGATTTTAATCTATGTCTGAAAAACTCAAAATAGTTCTGTGCATGCCTCCAAGTTACAGGACCAACTTCTTGTCTAAGCCATGCGTGGAAACTTCAAACTCAAAAATAGTATTTTCAGGAAGAAATACACACTTTAGAATAGCGAGTTCCACTGGCAGGGCTATCGCAGTCCTGGTATGAGGGTTGCTTCTATACAGAATGGAACGTGGCTCACTCTGCAGGATATCCGTCTTTCAGAATTTAGTTCACAGTTCCTTTTTCTCAAGAAACAAGAATGAAGGCTTTTTTTTTTTCCTGCCAAGGTGGAAAGGTGACTGTTGTTTTGTAGCTTTTATTTATATCTTAATCATAGAATGACTTTTAGGAGAACATAGAAAAGGCAGAGAAAGTCTCAGATAACTGACTGATTTATTTTTTTTTAGGATATCAAAAATCACATTGGCTAATATTCTGATTTTTGCATAACTCTATTAAAAGGATTTTTCAAAGAATATTTTAGTCCTTAACACATTTCCAAGTAAGTCCCATTTAATAGCCTGAAAGATTGGTGAGCCATTAAAAACTGAAATTCAAAATTACCTGTCATATATGTCCCCAGGCCTGAGGATATAGCTGATCTGTATTTTCTTCAGTGTAATAGAACTTCAATTTCATTTAAGTCTTGTAACAATAGAACATTAATTATGAGGATCAAAACAGACCAGGCTTTGAACTGTTCGTGAATTTTCTCCCGTGTTCCTTAGTCATAGGACCATAGCAGATTCTGGTTGAATTAATAGTTTTGATTTTTTTTAGCTTTATTTCAAAGGGAGAAAATACTGCCACATTTTTCTCGATGAAAGTTTTCAGATAAACTCTATTAAAGCACATGGAAGTGCTTATTACAGTTCAGAAGGCAGAAATGCAGATGGTGGCCAATCAAAAGGCAGACTTCATTCAAATAACTGGTTTATGTTGTTGCTTCTTGTTCTAAAGCCAGCTTCACTTTGCTTGACCTCTGCTGGCATTAATAAACAAGCTGGATTTTCCTTTGCTTACCTGAATGAGAGCAATTTTACTTGGTTTTATTTGTGAAGTTTCTAGACTGACAAATCAGGATGTAGGAAATGGGCAAACAAGACCCATCAAATTGAGTTTGAGATATATGAGCATGAATTTCTGGGGTCATCACCAGGGGCAGGCCTTGCAGTATGTTTTTATAAAAGTTTCCACTGCTTAGCCGATAGCAACAAAATGTGAAAGATTTTGTTCTAAACATGTCTGATGCAGGGCTTGAATAGAAGTAGCTATTTCCTCCACTTAACCTTGAGTAAAGGCCATGCATGGGTTTTGCTTTGATAGATTGGGCATCATTCCTGAAATGTTCTGGGTAGAGGGCTGGTAAGGAGTTTATGAAATTGAATTTCCAGGAGCAATCAGCCCTTAATGGACTGGTGAACTGGTGAACCAGTTATGCAAAAACAGAGGGGTAGGAGAGGTGCTTGCTGTTTGCTCCTACTCATGTTGCTGGCCACGTAGCATATTCACCCTCTTGCTTTGAACCCAAACTCTTCTTTCTGCTTTAACCTCCACACTGCTGGGCTCTCCTGATCAAATAACTTTGAATTATTCATTCTGAAAGTCATTCCTCCTCCTTTCTCTCTTGACTGAAGAAGTAGGTAATTAAAGACAAAAGGGAAACTTCCCACTAAGTTGAGGAACTCTTTCAAAAACTCAGCCTTCCAGGACAAAAAGAGAACCTGTGCAAAAGGTGGAGATCCTCATCAACTCCTTACAGACCAGTGAAAGTGTGTCTTGTTAATTGGCCTACAGGACAATCTCAGAGCTTATCCTTTCTCTGCCAGCTGTCAGGATTTCCTAAATCGGCTGAGTAATCCAGCCACAGGCATCAAGGGGCTGTGCAAGGAGAGGAGGGGGGAACATCAGCCAGTTCTATGTTAGATGCAGAAAGGTTTGTAACCTTCTCTGAAGACTTTGTCTGCTCTCTTGCTGCCTTCAGCATCTTTCCCATGTGTTTTGTGACTCTTTATTTTATAGGTACAGATCCTCTCCCAGAAAAGTCATTAGAAGTTTTTCAAACTCCTGATGGAACTAGGAATAAACTATTATCTCACAACTGTCCATTCAGTCTTTCTTTGCCAAGTTTGATTTATTGGTAGAGAAACATGAAGTCACACAACATGAGGTGATTATCTTGACAAGAGATGCTTGGGTAAGAGTCAGTGGGAGCCTAAGGAGGGAGCTCTGAGAATTGATCCCTTTTTGCCTTGCCTCCTCTGACATGACCGCAGGACCAGGGACCTGAGCCCAATGAGACTGTCAAATACCTACCACCTTCTGAGGAATTTGAAAAGGCTGCAAAAAAATGGATTTTCCAGCCTGGTTCCTGACATAAAAAATGAGTAGAGAGGGGAAGATGCAGCAAAATTTTATCTTTGTTTTTCTTTTTCAAAGAAAGACCCTAAATAACTGTGAAAAGAAAAGAAAAGAAAAGAAAAGAAAAGAAAAGAAAAGAAAAGAAAAGAAAAGAAAAGAAAAGAAAA
>JAVCKT010001105.1:0-19337 GCA_032273925.1 Rhynchotus rufescens | reverse complement strand
AGAGAAGAAAAGAAAAGAAAAGAAAAGAAAAGAAAAGAAAAGAAAAGAAAAGAAAAGAAAAGAAAAGAAAAGAAAAGCCATTCAACCTAAAGGAAATTTTTCATTTGGAGACACCCGTCAGGGAAACAAATAAATGGAGAGTTCCCTGTACAGAATCACTAGACAAAGATAGTAGTGTGTGCTGGTTTTAGGTAAGGAGCTCAATAGTCGGCGTACACCCAAGCTATAGGAACCAGGTCCAGTTCTCCCATCTGCCTGGGAGAATTTGACCCCACACCTCTGGCTTTCCAAAAGGAGAGCTTGCTCCTTGGGAAGGAGAGTGCTCCCCTCAGACCATCTCAGGTGTTCAGTTCTGCTGATAGATACAGATAGACAGTTAGACAATATAGATAGGATCAGAAATAGGGATGTCCTGTCACGGTGAGTGAGCTGAGCATCATGCTAGAGAAAATCTGTCATTCATTTCTGTTTCAGTATTGATTTAACTATTTTATATTGTGCAAACCTGTTAAATAAGGAGGGACTGAGGGAAGCCTGTCTCTGTTGTCAGTAATCCTACCTCACACTGGCTGCAGTCTACTTGGTACCTCCTTAGAAAGATCAGCATCTTCCAGGATAGCCTGAAAGTATCTGTTAACCTAAGTTTGTAGTTAGAGTGTTGACGTGCTAACTCCAGTGGTCTTGAAGGCTTAAAATACTACCTCAGCAGGACCTTTAGAGTAGTATCTCATATCAAGGCTGTGATGAGGTTGGAAGTGCAAGGAGGAAAAAATTAAGACATCTATAATGAGATAATGTTAGACAGAAGCTATCAAATATTTGTACTTTAGCCCATATGTCAGGACTGGCCTGGCATGAATTACAGGCCAAAACCTTCCTATATGCAATGCAGCAGCCTTCACTCCAGCAGCTTCTTCTCACTCTGTCTCTCCCATAGCCTCAGAGAGCCCCATAAGAGCACGTGTGAGTAGAGCCCTGCTCCAGGGCACCCAACCTGGCCATGCCACGGGGCTGAATTCGGTGTTGGTGAGATGTGTGCCTCGAGGGAGAGGCTGGGCAGCCTTTCCTTGTGTTGCTTCTAGCACGTGGTCTATCTCTAGCGAGGTTCAGTTGCACTTAGGTTTGGGTTTGGTTCTGAATAATTTTAAACATTGCTCTTAACCCAAAGAACATGTCTCTTTCTGACAAGGGGGCATACAAATATGTCTTCATCATATATATTTCTTCTGGCTTTATGGAGAGCCTACAAAAGATGCAGTATTTTCTCTAAGAAAATGAGGATGAATTTCATGTGCCTGGACTGTAACAGATTCAGTGAAGAAAGCCTTTAAAAGAACTTGACGTGGGATTAAACAGTTAGATTATACTCATTGTCGCTCTGTTCTTTTACTAAAATGTAGCCAAATAAATTGCCTTTTGCCCTGGGTGTGGGAAGACGTTGCCTGGTTCTCACTCGCTGACTAGTGGCTGATTTGCTTTCTTTTGTTTCCTTTTGCAGGGAAGGCTGTTTCTCCCCCATCAGCCCAGAGGCTTGTCCCCTCGTGCAGTCCTTCATGTGCCACAACCGAATGTTTATCCTCGATGGCCACGTGCAGCTGAAGACAGGCCTGCAGACCCAGGAACGACACCTTTTCCTTTTCACCGACCTCCTGGTTGTTGCCAAGTCCAAGTGAGTATGGCATCCCCGGCAGTACTTCCATGGAACAGCTCTTCTCAGCAGAGTGTAATATGAACTTCCTTAATGCTTTTTCTTCAGATTTTTTTTTCCTGAAATCACATTGTCATTTCTCCTAAAATCACAAAAATAAATGATTTTTCCTAAAATCATTTATATTTGGCCAGTGAAAGTTAGGTGCTTTTAAAAACCCGATAGCCCTAAAGTCTGGGATGCAACATACTAGAGCAGTAGCAGGTAGTCTGAATTTTTTAATATTTCCTTCCTTGTGAATCCAAGTATCAGAAGACACTCGTCAACGTTGAACAGTCCCCTACCTGCTGCCTTGAACTGGCTGTTCTGGTTTTGCCGGGTCGTTGTCAGCCCCTGCAGTGGATGCACCATGGGTGGCTGTGTCACGCAGAGGTTACAGGCTCTACCACTTGTCTGCTTTGATGCACTGCAGTGGAGAGGAGCTGTACGTATTGAAACAGACGCCAAGGAGCTGTATGTGTAGAAATGGAGATGGCAAGCGGTGCCTCCAAGCCTGGTTCTGTGGGATGTACAGGGGGAGCAGGGCGAGGGGATGGGAAGCAGTGCGGAGCAGCCTGGGTAGTGCCTAGTGCCGTGGGTAATCAGGCTTGCTGCTGAGCTCTGATTATTCACTCTACCATTCACAATTAAATCAGATTTACAAGCTGTGTCTAGCATGCCAGCTCCACGCAGCATTTGTGGTTTAAGGCAATTTTAGAGGGTGCTTTCACTTGCTGTTATGGGTAAAGGGGAAATAATAATAAAGAATCCTGATGTGGCTTCATTCTCTGTTAGGCACAGCGTTCACGGTGTCACAGGGTGGGCAATCTCCATGTGAATCCTGGGCTTTTGCAATGCATCTTCTTGCCTAAGCAGCTGTCTCAGAGGCTGCTGGGAAAAGCCAGTACAAATCTGTGTTTTCTGTAGAAATCTGAGCTGTGTCCATTTGAATCACACACAGCAAACATCCAGCCCCTCATCCCCACCCTCCCCGCTGAGCTCCTTCGCTTTATGTGGTGTGGCAACACGGAGGATATTTTACCCAAAAACATGTTCTACTACTGGTGAAGCAGCAAACAGAAGGATCTTTACATTGAATTAAATCCTGCGTATCTTTACATTTAGTTTGTACATTTGGTTTGGTTTACATATTTATGTTTGTGTCTGGCTTTAGATGGGACTCGCCTCGCGTTATTTAAGCTTTCAAACATCAGATATTTACATCTGATTAGCTTTCTGGCCTCCCCTTATAGCCACTGAGAGACAAAGTAGGATCTTGCTGTAGGCAACTCACCTTGACCTGAAAAGGTGCCAAGGGAGCGTGAGGAGATCTGTGCTCTGGAGAGGTCTGTTGTTCTGTAAAGGGGCATAGCCTGCCTAGCCTATGCCTAAAGTCCTGGTTTTTAGCAGAGTAGAAGCAGGTGAGAGGAGTCTCTCCCTTGAGGAGCCCTGGTCAGCACGCTGAGCAAAAGCAATGTTGGAGCTCTGGGCTGAGCTGTACATCACTGCACGTTTGATTGGGACCCAGAGGGACTATTTGCTTTGGAAAGCACCACTCTCTGTAACCGCTGCAAAATCTCATTGCCAGGGAGTAATAAAGTCTCTCACTGCTCCCGATTAAATGTGGGGGAGAGTCTGCAATTTCTGAAGAAGGCAGAATAGAACAAATTGTGCTTCTGCATGTAAAAAAAAAAAAAAAAGGAGAAACAAGGGTTTGCTAGAAATGGTAAAAAGAGCATTTTGATGATGTTACTTTGTGCATTTTACAGAACTGATTAGCTTGTTCTCTCACAGCTGCCTTGTCAGCAGTTAAAGCATCAGAGCCGTCACTAATGAATGCTATTTAAAAATCAGCATTTTCAAAAGATATCATGTAATAAAATACCATTGCTGATTCCTAGAGGGAAAATCTGAATAGTGTGCATTGCTCTTCAGCAGGAACTATCGATTCTTACTGACTTTTGAATAGCTGATGCAGAATCAAGACAGCAGGTCACGGGGATATTATCAAGACTGAGTTAATGATGCAGCTGAATCTGACTTACCTTCAGAGCTAACCCTGATGAAGATGCTAAAAATTCGTAGTGCTCTTTTGTGTTAAGAAATTGTTCAATCTGGGGCATATATGTGCCTAAGAGAATTCTTTTTTCACTTGAAAAATTACTACTCTTTGGAATCCCTTTACCTTGTAACACATATGTTGTCTCAGCTCAAGTAGCCAGTCACTGTACAAGGGAACTCATTTATTGTTAGGCTTTGTATGATCAGGTAGGAGGTTTTCTTCTAAAGAGCAACTGATGCTTTGAGTCCTCTGAGCTTGCTGGATAAACTCCTGTTGGGTGCTGAGCTCCTGCTGAAAGGAATCTGCATCGCTGCCATTGAATGATCTGGGCACACAATTGATCTGGGCACTCTGGACAAGGTGCCTGTAGGTTCATTATCCAGAGCTTTCTAATCATTTTTGGAAAAGTAGGCTGTTACTTTTTCATTTCATCCATTAGCCTCTCTTATAAAAATAAGAATAATATTCACATGCTGTGCTTCTCTCTTTACTGAAGCTTTCTTCACTCTCTTTGTATGAGGATTAAGTCATAAATGAGTTGATTGAAAGAGTTTTTCTCACTAAACTGATGTTAAGTATGTGCATTTTTATACTGTTTTCTATTTACTGATTAGATTTCTCACAGGCAGCATGTGTTTTAATGTGGCAGTTGTTGCAAGTAAATATTTCATGGACTTGTCCATTGATCAAAATTTCTAGGATGCACAAAGAAAAAGCTTCCTCATCTTCATTCTTAATATATATATTCTTATACATGTACGATTTAAGATTGGACTTAGAAATTAATGGTTGAATAAACTCCTGGAATTATGGTAGCAATCTCCCAATGGATCCATTAATGCTTTTATTAGAGAGTCTTATTAAGGAGATTAGCAAATCTAGTGAGAAGTTAATCTTCCATCTGTTACAGCTGCAAGGTATCCAATTGCTACTTACAGAAAGCAAAAGGAACTGAATTTACTCTTTTGGCAGGAGAATTTGGGATATATGAGTCCCTACACCACTAATGTTCATGACTGTACTGTTGATTTCTGAGAGATCTGGAAAGTTTCCTGATATAGGGTAACGGTGTGGGACCTATTACCTAAAAAACAAAATAAAATTGTCCTCATTAGATGATTAGTTGTTTAATTTTTAAAAAAATGTTCAATTGTGTTGCTTGTTTAGCCAGTGATGATACATTTGTTCCTCGAAATCTGATTCATGCACAAATGCTGAGAACTCATGGATTGCATAAAGGACATGGCAGATAGAGATAAAATTATACTTTAGGCTCTTTAGATGTTAATGGAATCTACTGTTTCAGTGCCTCTGGAAACCAGGCCACTTGAATACTGATAACAGCTGAGAGCTGCGACTGGGCATGGCAAATAGGGTAAGAATATACATCAAGTGTGTTTGGGAGAACGTCTCTGTGCTCTGCCAGCACCCTGCCAACACCAGCTACTGGCACTGCAGGGCTCTGGCTTTGTGAACTGTAAATGTTAAAGGCAATCAGCGTGTAGAGAGTTCACTGGACTAGATAATGGAAGAAAGAAGAGGAGGGAGAAAGGAGGCTGGACAGACTGATTCCCAGTATGACTGTAGTCCTGTCAGAGGAGTTAGGCCAGGCATGCATTTATTAACATTTGCATTTGCCTAATTACAATTCATGTCTGCATTTTTTTTTATTAATCTGCATTTTCACTGTTTGTTCTATAATCAGTCTGCTATAGTACTCTTTCTTTCGGTCTTTCTGTCTTTTTTGGCAGATTTTACCTGCTACATCACAAACATGATTTGCTGATGAACATATTGAAATGTTCTCCTGTGTTTTAAACTTCTCTTTGATGGAGTAACAAAACATAATAGATCAAAGAGAGATGAAATATACTGCTGACCAGGAAACACCATGGTATTGTTTTAAAGATACATAAATTTGACAGTGTTTGATAGTGATCTAATGCAAGGGTACCTTTTTGCCAGCATTAGTTGATACATTTACAGAGTCTTTTTTTACCATCACTTTAGTGGCTGCTGGGTTATCGGTGGTGCTCTTTCCATCCACAGCTATTCACACAGGGTCACCTAAAAATCTCAGCTCTGTCATGGTGCAGAACATTCATCCAAGTCCTCTTTCTACCCACAGGTTCAAGTACTTCCACGTTTCAGATTGAAATAGTCCAGTCTGTGATAAATCAAATGCCTTGTAAATGGGATTAATCTCAAAGAAGGTAGTCCAGGTGCAGCAAAGCTGTAAGGAACTGCTTACCTGACATATTTATTTATAGGGCAGTAATCACCGTAGTGCCTGGTACTGTCTCCATCCACATTTGCAATACTGTGATGAGCTGACATGCTCTTGTTTGCAGCCCTGGAGTTACAAGGCAAGAACATTTTCATGGAAAGGAAGTTTTCCTTCAGTCTTTCCCTGCTGGCCCAGCAGAATCTGAGTTAAAAACTTGAAAGCCATTTGGTAGTTCATTCTGCAAGGCCCATAGTGCACATCTGCCTGGACGTGACTGGCTGTTGCCCTGCTACTGAGCTGGACTGTGAATTTTGTGGGATTTTAATAGTTTCTCACACAGCACAGGTGCTGCAGATCCAATCAAGAATGGAGTCTTACCATGGGGAATTAAATGAAAGTAAAGATTTGAAATAAAAATAGTAAAAATTGGTAAATAGACTTCTAGTATCATGTTCAGTAGGATAAAATATAGGAAAGGATAGCTCTAAATAATTGGGGGAAATTGTGTAATGCATCCTGCTTGTAGATGAGTAAATATTTTGAGAATACAGGAAGTCCTGGCTCATACTCCAAATGGGAACTCCAGACACAGGCAGAAGTTTCTCAAGAAGCAGGGTGTCCAGGGGTGCCACAAACTGCTTTTCCCACAAATAATCTATTTGCTGATTCCATTTGGATCAGAAATTATATCTAAATACGCAACTTTAATGCCATTAGCAAAGAGAGAGTGCTTCTTCCATCACCTCCAAAGCAAATTTCACATGGGTCCTAAGGAAGAAGAAATTGTGAGCTAACCTGTCCTGCTGTGTTTTCATGTGTGTGACATACCTGTGGTTTTCTGCCTGCAGGTCACATTCTCATTTCAAACTGAAGTGCCAAGCACGTCTCTGTGAGATGTGGACAGCATTTTGTACAGAAGAAGTCTGTGAGGGCAGCACAGACCCAGAAAGGTCCTTTGTTTTGGGCTGGCCCACCACAAACTGTGTGGTGAATTTCAGGTAAGGATTGAGATGTGTTTTATTTATCAAGTTACCAAGGCAGACAGGCAGTGAAGCTATCACAGAGGCATTTCAGCACTTGTGAATGCAAGCCTGGGATGTAAAAACTTGCTAGATCTTAAACCAACTCTTCCTACTACTGTGAACAAGTCACCCTCCATGCTTTGTCTTCTCTCTGGAAATATGGCAACGATATTCACTCACTGCTTAAAAAATAGAGAAAGTAGGTGATTTGGCAAAGCACTATCTTGTGTTGAAAGTTTGCTTAATGGGAATTCTCTTTTTTTCCTGTTTTGTTTTAGTGTAATTGGACAACCCCCCTGGTTAATTAATGAGCTGCACTAGAAAGTGTAAACAGCCAAGATCATGAGAGGATCAAAGAGACCCTTGTAGGGCTCTCAAGCAGAAGAGCTTGTATTAGAAGTAGCAGAAAACATGCAATGAAATACTGACCTTCTCTTACTTCTCTTTTTAATTAAATTGTGCCAGAGAACATGTCAAAAATCTTCCTAAAGCGGAATCTCTGAATTTTAATGGAAAGATTTTTGGTACAGTGTTGACTGCAGGACACATAAGGGCTATAGAGATAATTTCAGTCGTTAGGCAAATTTTATTCTCAGCAAGAAGGCTTTTTCATCACTTTGGATAAGGGAGGGCACTATCCCCTTTAACTCCCAGGTGGCCAGCCACAGCAGTTTGATTGGGTCTTGGCAAATGCCTTTTCCTCTTTCCCAGCAGAGAACAAAAGCTGAGGCATACAGCTTAATTTGTATGTCACACTGCCCCTGTGCAACAAAATACTGCACACAAACTGCTGTTTATTGAGCTGGTTGTGCTGTGTATGGTTTTTTTTTCACTTAATAGACCTGAAACAAAGCTGAAATTTTCTATCGATTTTCAGTTGAACTGCTAATAAACACGAGCTTTGATCTAGAGACAGTAGCTGATCCTTTATAGCTACCAAAATATATTTGGATATGAACACAAGAGCTTCAGTCCAAAGGGAATCAGGGATTTTAAAGAGGTGAAATTACTTCATATCTGGGGATAAGTAGAAAAACTAAAATACCCTGTGTGAGTTCATAGGTAGTGTACTGGATAACTGGACCAAGCAACCAAAGCAGAATCACAGTTCTGATATATATAAAGCATATACTCCTGAAACAACATCATTCACTAGGTTTGCAGTTCCTTGCTCTGAAATTCTTTCTCTGAAAATGAAGAACTTGGTTTGTAAAAGCAGTAGTGGGAATAGCAGCAATTTCTTCTGAGGCAGGATTTAGTTCAAGAAAGTTGAAGCAAAATTAGGTTAGATTCATCATGTAGGTCTGTTATTAACTTTGCTAACTGCATGGTTTTGTATTCTTGAAAGTGTATAAATGAGATATGTCTTTAAAAAAATCTTAAATATTTATAAGCGAAATGGGGCCTTTTTTACTGTGGTGCACAGGACCTTGCCTAAACCTAGTAAGAAATAAGAAAAAAAGAAAAATTTGGGAACTTCAAGGACTCTATATACCTAAGTATAACTTTAAACTTTTGAATTAAGCTCTTCTTTTAAAGCATCCTGCTCTTTTATGTGAGTGTTAGTTTAGGAGCTCAATCTGTGAACAGATATTTCACACAAATCTGCAAAACCCATTCAGTTTTTATATGTATTTATGGAAATTTCAACAACAGCAAAAAAAAATCCATTTCATCATGCTTTGTTCAAAGACTATTTTGGTACTAGAATACTGGCTGATTTGTCTCTGTTTTTCTGTCATTCTTACAGATCTGCGGAACAAAAGGAAACATGGCTTTCTTTTTTGCAAAGGTACTTTTATTATAGAGTCTTTGAGGACACAGAAAAGAGACCAAGTGACCTAGACCAGCGATTACTTGCTCTTTTCCTGTCTGCTGCTTATAACTGCCTGTATCCTAATTGGACTGGAGAGCAGTGGAGCTAATTTTGGTTTACAAAAGCACATGTTCCTAAAACATGTCCGGAGCCAGAAGGTGTGGTGACAGTGTCTGAGTAAATAGATGTGTCTCAGTTCAGCCAGAATTGGGCCCAGAACTGCTAGTGACACCTAGTTCTGCTAATTGTGATTTGTGTCTTTATCTGGTTCTTTAGAGTTCAGAGAGTTGTTTAAATCATTCTTGCTGGGGATGATTTCTAAATCATTGTTCTTCACTTCTTTGAGCTGTTCTGTGCAACGGGCTGTAACTCATTCTACTAGGAGGTTATAGTATAGCCTAAGGCATCACAACATTAGGTAGTTTTTCTCTTTTTTTTTTTTTGTTTAAATGTGTCCTTTCTTTACTTCAGCCCATTATTCATAGTTAGGCCTCCTTATATAACCTCTCTTGTGCAAGAGCCCTACTCTAGAATTTATATCCTTCATAAGTAAGTGTCATGATCGTAAGGTTTTAGCCTCTAAATTCTGTTCATATGCGCTGTTCCAGGATGTAAATTCTCTGTTTTAGTGAATCATCCAAAGGTTGGTGGGGAAATGACATACAGCTCCTGAGATCCAACTTTTGGCTCATAAATTCCTGAGGCTACAGAGAGTCTTCCTGCGATCTGGGCTATGAGAGAGGGGGCAATGGCAGAAGGGCCAAGGGGACGAGGGAGCTGGAGCCAGACACAGATCCTAGGGAGACTTGTGGAGTTGCTTATAATGAAATTTGTATTATGCAAAGTTTATAATGTTAAAATTTTACTCTTTTTTGTATTTATTTTGTCAGTCGAATAAGAGAAGAGAAGGAGAAAGACTATCCTAAAAGTATTCCCCTGAAGATAATTGCAAAGGATGTTGGAACGTGTGCATATGTAAGTGGTTGTGAGCTGAACACTGGGTCTAAATTTGAGTCACCTATGAGTGCTTCTCACCTATAAGTTGCAATTCTTTTGTTTTGTTCTTTATAATGACCATATATCAGTAAAAATGTTCATATGAACACCCTGACATTGCCTTAAATGTGTTTTTTATCACCTGGCTGATTTTGATAAATTCATAGGCAGGTAAATTGATAAAGAAATATTATCCACAGGGGTATTTGCACCTTTTTTTTTTACTAAGTCATTTTAAACCCAATTTAAATGAAATTCTTGTAGGTAGACAGACACCCTAGAGATGCACTAGCACTTACTAATAAACCATTCATTCTCTCTCTGCTTCTTATATCTTTATCCTTTGTTTGTTTCTTTCTTTCTGTTTTTTTTTTTTTTTTTTTTTTTTAAACCTTTTCATGCTAAGAAGCCTCAAGAGCACTTACAAAGAAATGAGATAATTTCTCAGAAGTTAGGCCTCGTTGAAGGTTTTTGGCCAATAATTCACTTAGAATTCGGTACTTGCATAGACCTAATCTTAAACAATTTGTCCTTTCTGCAGGAATCATTATTTAGGTAAATGTAGTTAAAATTAACATGTTGCTGAGAAAAATGATAGTGAGTAATGATGCTAGCAGTGCCCTTCAAATGAAGAACTGCAGATCAACGTGCACTGAGGTTTTTCTGAGTAAAAGTCTATAAATCATATATTCACTCACAGGTATTCCACTATTGTACCAGAGGCTTTTTGTTTCTCTTTTCTTCCTTGAAGAAAATAAGCTCCGGTGCCAAATTTGGTTTCCTGATATGTAATTTCTCAGAAGTATGTGCTGCTGTCTAACGGTTATTGGAAATTAAGCAATGGAAGAGCATATGGAAACTTTGTGATCTGAGCAGTTCTTATGGCACCGTAGTCCCTGTGCTACAGCAGCTGGAGATGCCCAAGAATTATTTCATTTCTGGAAGATGGGGGAAGGGGGAACAAGAGGCTTAAACAGTTTATTATATTCTAGCCAAGAGCAAAATTTATGTAAATGTGCTGACCTACTCCTGAGAGCCAGATGTCATTGCTTTTGGCAAATGTTAAATTTTTCATGGTATGAACATTAGGATATATCCTGAAGCAAAATGCACAGTGTTCTCACTTTTTTCCTCTGATTTCCGTGGCATCTTGTTACCGTCAGGAACTCGTACAAAGGTGCAAGCTCAGATCTTTTCAAAGTGCAGAACCTCATGGTGTTGTTTCACCTGAACACTCAACGGCCAGAATAAAATTACAATGCTACATATGGCTGCAGGGTCTATTGAACCAGACATGGGACTTATAGTGAATATTTACATCCTATCTCTGCCACCCCGCTTCTTTGGGCCTTCTAGGTCATTTTTGCAACCACATCTTTGTGCAGCCAGTGCTTGAGCTGGCCACAAACCAGCTCCTATCCAAAAGCTGTGTGGTAGTGCTGGCAGAACCAGACTACCCAGAGCACTCTGGACCTCATCCCATGTTTTATCTCTGGCAGGTGATGGCAGTGGTGCTGCCACATCCCAGCTGGGCTAAGGATGGGTTCATGAACGCTGACAATATGTTTGAAATGCACTGACCTGGATAACTACATAGTGTGACAACAGAGAGAGCATTTCTCTGCACTTGTATAATATTGCTGCTGTGTACTGGGTGTTGAAATCTCATTCTGGAAACACCATTTTATGGAAAACATCCCTTATTCCAACATGATACGTGCCATAGAGGTAGTCAGGCTCAGTCACCTCATACTTGCTGTACCTGTTTAGGACCCAGCATTTCTAATGTCCTCCATTCTGCCTATGGGCACATTCTGGAGGATGCTGGAACAGCAGTAATTTGACTCAAATAAAGATTTTCAGAAGGAAATGTTCCTTGTCAGAAGCCAAACCCATGTTTGACAAGTCTATGTAAAAAGTGGCAAAGGATACAGAGATGAACAACCTATGTGTGGTATTTTCTTGCCAGGGAGATATTCAATAGAAAAGAAGGGGAAAAATAACAAGAGCCTTTAATTATGTGAGGATATTGCACTTCAGTACTCTTTGCAAATCTGTACTTTTAATACCACTTTTCCTTTCTCCTTTTGTCTGTTCACAGTCAAAGACCCTAGCTGTAACCAATGCTGATACAGCAAATGATGTAATTCTGATGGCCCTACAGCAGCTGGGAATTACTGTGAGTATTTGCACCAGTTTTAATGAATCTTTTCATAGCCGTTTTTAAGGAAAAAGTCTTCTCTTGTACTTTTTCAAAGCCCTAGGATATGTGCATATTTATTTGAAAACCTTTCTCATAGCAATGTTGTTGAAATGAAACAGATGTGCGTATTTGAAATATAGACCTCCAGAGATCATCAAATGCTCTGTAAGTCTTGAATAAACCTCTCATCCCTATAAGGGTTCAGTCATGTTTGAAACTGCTGTTAAATTAATTTTGCTGACGCCTAAGAGAAGATATCTTGACCCAAGAAGTGAAGGTTTGTGACAGCTCCTTCTGCATGCCTGAAAATGAAGAGGGAAACTCTTGGACTGTTTTTTCCCCTTTATTTCAAAACCTGCAAATATGTGTGATCATTTGTGTCTCCAAATTATATATACAAGCATGGCTACTGAGTATCCAAACCAGACAACTCTCTAAGTATCCATAGATCTTTAGCATCACGAGATATGAAAGTCAGTGAGTGATTGCCCAGTAATTGAATACACCCAGTTTAACCAATGGCATGAAACTGTGTTGGTAAAAGGTCTTTAGGTGAGTGAAGATAATGCAGGATCGTGCTCCAAGTGGACACAGTGATTCCTAGTAGATCAAGTATTGCCTGAACTGTCACCCTTTGCCCTAAAACAGGAAAGGAAGCACCAGGTACTAAAGGTGCTAAAGGTGCTAAAATGAATCAGTGGCAGGAAGAGAAATTCAGACTCCCTAATTCCACCTCTGTCATTTCACTGTGTGGCTTTAAACAACACAGTCACATCAGTGAAGCCTCTATATGACAACTTTTTAACTGGCCTCTCAGCATGCTATTTGGATAACAAGTATTTTTTTTAATGTCTTGGTCTCGGTGCATATGTTGATCTTAATACATGGAATCTGACAAGTCTTCCCTTGCCATGGAAGAGTCAAATATGACCAAGCATCACTCTTGTGCTTCTCTGGGGCTTCAAGGGACACCTATCAAGATTCAGAGCAACCTCAGAATTTGCATTTCCCTGTATGCATTGTCCGTACTTTGTACTGGCCTTTTCTACATCCAGGGGGCTATCCTGCTAGCCCAGTATTTCCTCAGCACAGCTTTTTCTGCCTATCCATCTTGAAAATTTTATATGTCCCGTACTACACCAGGGCTGGAGCTCTGGCCCTCAGCTAAGGACCCTGCAGCCTGTCCGGGAAAGGAAGCTCTGGAGGTAATAGAGGGACTACGAGGTGAAGAGAATAAAATCCAGCGAGTTAAAATCAGCCCTCCAATTTGTCTCCTCTGATTTCCACTGCAAATCGGAGAGACTGTACTATGTTACAGCTGCAAGACTGCAAGTCTTTATTATGATGTTTCGGTTTTGCTCTTTTCATGGGTGTCATTTGCACTTCCTCATTTTACATACAGAAAAATGAGGAAAATGGCAGTACTGAAAAAAAAGAATGTTTTGTTTGTTATGAGCAGGAGGAGGAGCTAGATAGGTTTTAGCTTTGCGTTCTTCTGTATGTGTCAAAGCCATCCCTTTCCTCCCCTCTTTATGTCTGAGTGGAATAAGCAATAACAGTGTTCTGGAAGATGTAAAATTTTGCCCGATTAATTATTTGACCAAGTAATATATATTCCATTTTTCACTGCATCTTCATGACATAAAGCCTTTTTATTAGAAGCACATCGTAAGACTCGCAATAAAATCAGGCAACCTAAATAAATTAAAACAGTTGCCTCTTTATCAGTCAAGCTGCAAACCACAAGGCAGCTTCTCCTGATTCGCCATCTCAGTGGTTTTCATGTTTGGAGAGAATGACTGGAACGACTCTGACTTTTCAATGGCAATTATAAAAACTACATTTCACATGTTGTGTGATTAGTGGCGCTATTACTTTGCCTGAGTTCACACCATTTTTACACATCAGAGTTTTTTCCTCTGTGCTCTCTCCGATAAAATGGACTAATTTCAGCAAAACAGCATCGATCATCTGTTCCCAATTATCCATCAGGACAGAAAGAAGAGCTTGGGGTTTCCCAGCTCCGTAAGTGGCAGTTGCTGATTTTTCTGGGACAGTGACTCTCCTGCTGACAAATGGCCTCATAAAGCCCATCATGGACAATATTTGCAGCTGGAGGATGGTCAGTCCCACATCCACCAGGCTTGACAGTGCGCATCCGAGCGCTCTCCCTGCCCCTGTCTCCAGAGCAGCGAACCCTTTCATATATATATATTTGAAAGGAAAAGTAAATACCTTTTCTTGTGCTCCTCAGCTGTATTTATTTGCTCCTGGCGGCCTGCCCTGAGGCTCTGGGGATGTCTGTGGCCTATTTATTTTCCTTCTGCCTCCCGCCGGCTCGCTTAGCAGCGGTGCTAATAGGGCCCCGAGAGCGGTGTCAGCAGCTGAGGCGGCTGCCAAGGCGGCGCGGGGCGCATGGGCCCTGCGCCGCGTGCCAGCCGCCGACGGACGGGCAGAGCCGCGGGAGCTGCTTTGGCAACGCCGGATAAAAGTCCCGACAATGCAGACAGAGGGCAAATCTCTTCCAAAGGAGGCAGAATTCAATTTTAGAGCGGAATAAATGCTATCTCTGGATGTTTATCACCTTATGTCATCAGAAAACTTTCAGACTTTAATTTTCCGTGTTGTAGCACAGTCAGTGAAAAGGGATTTAAAGTGTAATAGGTGACTTTTTACACAGGGTATTTATCAACTGTGTCTAGAGAGCGGCTCATACAGGATGCCTTTCCTTTTATCTCCATCATGGAGGATGAGGCACAATTCCCACCGCTCCAGCTGGGCCTCCCCTCATGCACGGGGAAAATTTAAATGCTCTGGTGGTGGCAGGTTTGGAAAGGGGATTCCTTTGCTCACAGGGAAAAGGTGCCATTTATCCTAGCACTGCAAGAAGCCTAATGTAAAGTCCTTCTTAATGGCTCGTTGACTTATTCTTACTTTTGCCTTTAAAGGGCTCTGAAAAAGATTACAAGCTCTGGGTGATTTCAGGAAGAGAAGATGCTCCTTACCCTCTTATTGGTAAGTTCTTGAAATGGTTTTATTTTTCAGCATTTGGCCACTAATTTTCAGTGCTGAAGAAAGCAAGAAATACAGACAAATGCAGTTTCCTGTTTTGTTTCATTTTTCTGGTTTTCTCTCACTTCCCTGTCCCACCAGATTGCCTGCTAGGGAGCTAGTCAGACACTGATCTTTCTTTTTTTTTTTTTATGTTTGGATTGAAGAGCAATTGTGTCTGTTGTGTCATATCCACTAAGAGATGAAATAGTTCATTTATTGCTGCACCAGTTTTGCTGTTTTCATTTGCATGAGACTCAGTCTTTCTACAGGACCAGCACCACCACTCACTCGCCTCCTCTCTTGGAGCTAGTCCAGTTATGTCATATTTCTTCCAAGTTTTTATTGCATTGTTTGCTTCATTCTTCTGCTCACAAAACTCAACATGATTTTGAAAAATATTCTGTTTTTCAGCAACTGGACCCAACTGATTGAGGAAGTCCTTTCCAACCTTGTATTTCTCTTACTGGCTGATAGATTCCCTCTGAATAAGAGCAGAATATTGCTTGTTCACGTTATAAAATGCCTTTCAAAACATCTCCCTCACCAAGAATCAACCAAAAGCTCAGGAGTGATTGGACTGAGTGATTTGATTTTAGCCCATAGTTCATTGGGAACAAATCCCTTTCTGTTATTAAGAGCCTTTTCCTGTAGAAGTCCTGCATTACTTGAGCTATATAAAAGTCCACAGATGATTAGAACAAGAAAAAATTGTGCATTTTCTGTTTTCCTCCTGCAAATCTAACTCCAGTAAATCCTAGCATTCTTTCTCAAAGCAGCCTTAGCTACAAATGCTTTGCTGGAGTCAGACAACATTAATATTTATAAAATGTCTAACTTGTGCACCTTATAGACAATGCAGGCTGTTTTGCCTTTGAAACGTAGCAGACTTTGTGTTTAGATCATTATGTGTAGCTTATTCAGATAAAACCACAGCTGCGGTTTTAAATATAGCACCAGAGAATTCCAAATTGGGAAAGACCTTTCTCATTGACTGGCTCTTTCTCACTGCGAATTCAGGCTGCAATCTCTGGTAAAGAAGAGTCTGGTATTGAAATGATGCTGCACTGGGTATCACACAAGGTTTGTAGAATAAGGCCCTAGCTTTTATCCTAGGGGCACATTAGAATACAAATTTGCCTGTTTCAGCTTTATACCACTTCTAATGTCTAATAATGAATCCTTTGCTATCAATGCTCATTTTAAGGCAAGTCTATGGGTTAGTTAACTAAAACATCAGTCAGATTAGAGCTATTTTAATGGCAATGTCTGTGGACAGGTCCAAAACAAACAGGTCCATCATTCTGGTGGCATTTTTGAAAGCTTCTGCAGAGCTAATTGCCTCTGTGCAAGTTCCTTAAGATGCTTGTTAATGCAGACCATAGTTTGTTGGCATTAGCCTTGTGATAGCATTTCCTTCCTGTTTCAGCCTCAGACAGGAACTTCTCTTTCATCTAGTTTGACTCCGTGGTTGACTATTGCCGTGACTTACCGTGGACAGAGTGGGGAGATCACGCTCATGCTGGATTTCTTGCATGCTCAGCAGAAAAATGACAAAAATCTCATTTCTTGAGAGAACCGTACAGGCAGCCAGGCCCTAAACTTTGAGCCCTGAAAGTAAAACAGTAGAACAAATAAACTCTGAATTCAGAAATAGTCACTTGAATCTTTCTGAGGGACTTGTATGTGATACAGCTGTAATGGGTCTGATTTTTCCTTTACTCCTGTTGAACGACTCTGAACACGGTAACTCGGTTTATGATTTATGCCAGTGTAAATACACATAAAAGCACCACTTCTGAGGCTGCTGAGAAAACGCCGTGTGAAACCCGCTTTCCCCGCCGAGGTAGATGGCGTTTTCCAAGCCCCCCAGTCAGTCCCGCCGCAGACGGTGCCGCTTTCTCTTTGCACAGGACACGAGTATCCCTTTGGAATTAAGATGAGCCACCTCCGCGACGCGATGCCGCACGGATCCAAGCCGTGCGCGTGCCCCCGGCAGCTGCAGGGCTCCTTCCTCACGGAGCAGCTGCCCCCGGAGCTGCAGTGCCAGTTCGTGCTGAAGCCGAGCCGCCGGGCCCCGGGCCAGCAGCTGAGCGGTGCGTCCCTCGCGCTCGCCCCGTCTCCCCTCCGCGGCCCCTCCGCGGCCCCACCGCGTCCCCATCCCACAAGGCGCACGTGGGCCCGCGGGGAGGGAAGGGAAGAGGAGCCCCTGGATGCGCTCTTCTGCTTTCCAGCTGCAAGGGGGATTTCGCAGGGTGGCTCTTCCCGATTTGAGGTGCTGTTAGATGCAAATGGCTGTTGCCAAACCAGCAGAGAAGGACTAGTTCTCTTCCCTGCGATTTTTTTTGCTTCTCTCTGCAGCCCTTGTTCTGTTGCAAGATGATTTTACATGTCAAGACTTAAAGCTTGATGCTGCTGCATCCTATACTGGTTCCCTGTGCTGTTTCTCAGTGTTCTGTATCTCAACGAGGTCCTGATGTCTGCACACACTGGCCCTCATGGCAAAGCCTCCACGTGTGTTTGGTGGACCTCGATGAACTGAGCAAATACGACCCTTTTGTTTCAGTTCCCCTTTGGCTAAGATGAGGCTGATACTTTCTCCTGCCTTTGGCCTTAATCCTGCAAAAATACGAGCACCTGCTGTCTGTTTTGCATTCCTGTATCAGTGACACAATGGCCGTTCACTGCTCATGGGTAAAGCAAAAAAAGCTGATCTTCCCCAGATTGGGGCCTTAGACTGTAAACTGCAGGGCGAGGATGCCTCCCATGGCGTGTTGTTACTGAACTTTGCACACTAACACACTATGCTCAGCTAGGAACCCTGCCACACTTTGCCATTAATGACTGTATGATAATAAAAATAACATATGCACACTGTGTTATCCTAGGCCTCCCCAATAGCAAAGATCTCGCACAATGAATCAATAGAATCCATTTGTAATGTTTTTAAAAATCAAATATAGAAAGGCTCTATCAGTGCTTCTTACAAATTATTCCGGAAACTGATTACATTTTATAGAAATTGATGTCCTTTCCAAACCCCTTCATGCCCCCCTTCCCCAGTAATGTGCATCATCCATTACTTCATGGCATATTTTAAGTATGAGGCAATCTAGCAAAGGGGTGTAATTAGGTTTACAGGCCCTGCTTGGCAGCTGACATTGACTGGCAAGAGAAAATAGAAATGCAAATCAGGCCTGTAAAGCTCTAATGCAGATGTGCTGTGCGGTGCAAACTGCAGGAGGGAAAGCCTGGCTGCTTGGGGCAACATGCTGGTGATCCACAAGAACTAGGCTAAGTGGCAAGAAAAGAGCCTATTAATCCATTCATTTTTTTCTACTTTCATCCTTGGTGGATAAAACCTTTTAAAGGGATGTGTAGGCCTGGCTGCTTGTAAGCCAGGTTACATTGCATACGTCTCTGCTCGATGTGTTCCTCCTAGCTCCTTCTCACTTATTTTCGTTTTGGAAAATGGAGATGTACGAGTCCAGGCTGTGATTTGATTTTAGGCTCATGTTCACATCAGCAAGCCCAAATCTGTGTTGTTGTTAGGTAACTGCTAGGCACAACACCACATATGAGGCAAATGTGTAGGGGAAGAGTTGGTGACCCCACGTTTCGCTGCCAGATGTGCTGCGTAACCTGCCCTCCCTCATGGAAAAGCCTATCCCAAACTGAGAAAAAAGAGGGATTATCTGCTCATCATGAAGTGACTGATGCTCTAGTGGCTCATCTCCTTATAGTATCTACACACTAAGATTCTTTTATTTATTTTTCCTTAAAATGTGATAAAATCATGAAGTTGGCAGCAGAGCTTGAACAGTCTCCACTAAATTCTACTGAATTCTCTCAGCTGATGTTCATAGATGTCTTTTATTGTGACCTGAATCAAGACATAGTATTTTTAGTTTGCAGGCTTAGAAGTGTAAGATTTTTAAGCAAGTGTTGCCGTGACAAGGATCATACATTTGTGTGGCCAAACTGTTCCTGTGCCAACCAGCCAGCTCTTCTCCTTCTTCTCCCAGGGCTTTGCTATAACCTGTGGCTGGTATCACCCTCCTGCAGACCCTGTCTTTTAGGGACATAGCTGCCCCTGCTGCACTGTGGTTAGGTAGTGGTGTAGGTGCTGACAGGCAGACACGGGTGACAACTGGCTGTCATGTGGAGTAAATTGCTGTGTAGACACAGAGTGTTTAAGGTTGGAAGGGACCTCTAGAGATGACCCAGTGCAACCCCCTGCTCCAGCAGGGACACCCAGAGCACGGGGCACAGG